>JAPYZJ010002931.1:0-30641 GCA_030522765.1 Ophioninae sp. B BG-2022a | reverse complement strand
AAAGAGAAAGGTAGCCTTGAGCGCCATATACGAGAGAAGAGAGTCCATTGTGCGAGAGTACACGGCAGAGGGGGGGGGGGGTCGAGAAATCGGGAGGATGGGAAATCCGTCGTCGAGAGTGCGAAACGAGAAAAAGAGAGAAAGAGAGATGGAGAGAGAGAACGGTCCACGCGAAGAGAGTTCGTTGTCCGATTGGCGGCAGCCTCCTCGGATCCGCGCGCTTTTCCTACTGTTCTTTCTTGCTTTTTCTTTTTCACTTATTTTTTTCTCCACCAACCGTCGCAAACGCCTCCGTCCCTCTATAAATGTACTCGACGGTGCCAGCGTTGCGTCACCCCGCGATGAACGGGGGAAGCAACGATTGCCTTACCCCCCCCTCCCCCCGCCGCGCACCTTCGATGCGTTTTTTACCTGACGAATCGAGAGCGCGCCAAACGCGCCCTGTGTGTCTACCCACGTTCTACCTGAGACGGAGTAATCGCGCCAACAGCCTAAATAAACGCGAATAAGCCCCGAGCAACCCGGAAAATTCCGAGGGAACCCAAACAAATTTGAAGAAACGCGAACGGACAGGAAGAAACTCAAACGAACGGAAACGATTCGGAACAAACCCAAACAAACACGAGCGAACTGGAAGGAACCCGAACAGTTCAAATCGAACCCCAAAAAAACGTCGAAAAAACCCAAACAAATCCGAACAAACTTATAGGAACACGAACGAACCCAAACAGTTCGAATGAAACCCCAAACACGTTGAAGAAACCCGAAGATACCCAAACAAATCTATATTAACCCGAACAAACCCAAACAATACGAAACAAACCCCAAAAGGGTCGAAGAAACCCAAACGAATCAAAGTAAACTCAGACAAAACCGAACAGATCATAACCAACCCGAACAAACGAATTTAGCCCAAACAAATTCGAACAACCTCGGAAAAACCTTAGTAATCAAATACAAACCCAAACAAACTGGAAAAATCGTCAAAAAATCCAAACAAACTAGAAAAACCGTCAAAAACCCAAACAAACCCAAACGAACTACAAAAATCATCAAAAAACCCAAACAAACTACAAAAATCGTGAAAAACCCAAACAAACCCAAACGAACTGGAAAAATCATCAAAAAACCCAAACAAACCCAAACAAGCCCGTATAAACCTAAACAACCTCGATCCGATCTGCGTTCTACCCAGGACGAAAAACGGTATAAACGTCCGTTACTCCCGTTCGTCAATATTATCAATTTTCTTTCCCAACGCTGAAATACGAACCGGTTCACGAAGAAGCACCCTCGCTTGGGTCGTTTCGATGTTCGCCAAAAAAGGACAACAACGAGAGATAAGTAACAAAGGAGGTGTGAAAATTCTCAACGGAGCGTACCCTCCTCCCCCCCCCGCCCCGCCGGTCTCTTCGCACTTGCGGAGCTTCGCTCTATTTTCGTACGCGAGCGAGCGAGGGAAAAATGGTGAAGCAGCAACCAAGCAGGTAAAGCCCGCTTCGTACCCGCACCATAAATCAGTCAGGTATACACAGGGATATTCCCGAAACCCTCGAAATATCGGCACCGCGTAACTCCCTATTCTAACCTATTCGTCCCTTCGCCTTTTTCCTCTGGAGCCACGAAAAGAAAAGAAAAAAAAAAGATACGGTGCTACGGAGTGGTTCGGTTCCTTCCGTTGTAAAATTGACCATATTCTCTCGTGAGAACGAAGGGGATGGGAGAAGCACTATTTCTAGAAAGAAAAGAAAAAAAACACGTCGCGAAACACTGACCGAACTCTAAACACCATCGAGAAGGTGCAACGTTGCCGATACGACGAACAAATACCGTATTCGAGAAATATTGTCTCGACTTTAACTATAAAGATTAGGTGGAAAGCTGCGTTCCAAAAACTCGAAGCGTCAACTATTATTAACGATAGAACGAGAAAAACAAACGTTTCGAGGTTACGTTTCACGAGCCTTGAAATCGCGAATTCGACGATGGCTCGACGCGAACTAATGTCCAAAACAAACGAGAGATCGATCGGGTATACCGGTTGTGAGGTAAGTAGGACCCCGCGAGCGGTCGCTTGGCAACACAGCTTCGCGGAAACGTATCTCTCTCAACGTTTCTCCGTGGAAGCCTATATTCGCTACCGCTAAACTCGCCAAACTTTTTCGACCCGTAAACTCCGGTAATTCGATCGAGCGTCCAAAAAACAAACGAGAAGAGCAAGTAAAAAAAAACTTCGTCCGAGCTAACGACGCTTGGAAGGACTCACCTGCGACAAGCGACTTTATACGCCCCGTAGCGTACGAAATTCGTACATATCAACTCACGCGAGAAGTCAGTTTACACTTTCGTCACGATAATATCTAATATCGATAGATCGATAATCGATCTTTCGAGAGAATCGTTCAGAATAACGGAAACTCAAGTTTTTTTCAAAGATTCGACTGGGATCACGGAAGGACACCGTGAACGATCCTTAAACGTCTTTACACCGGCGTTTCTCGTACGATACTGAAGATTCGGCTCAACTGCAGCGACAGGGCGCGTGTCCCGGTCGCCCCTCGAACTTTTTCCCCTACGTCTCTCCACTCGTCCCTCCCTCTTGACGGTCCTTTCGACTCACTCGGTAACGACGTTTATCCCCTCTCCTCTTTTTTTGTCAACTTAATGAGGGATGCACTCAGCGATAATTCGATTCTTGAGAAAGGGGGGGGGACAATATTCGGGGGGGACAATATTCCCCCCTCCCCCATTTGTTCGGACCTAACTTCCTGAAGACTCTTTTTGAGTGACTCGAGAGTGTGTACGATATATGCGATTTTCGACTGCATGTCGAGGAAGGGGGAGGGGGGGGGGCGACTGTAAGGATCGAGAAACAGGTTCCGAGCTTTCATTCGCGTCTTCGGAGAGCTGCCCGGAGTACCACGCTGAGAGAAACCCCCCTCCCAGATTCGTAGTTGCCTCCGCGAATCTCTTCGCCCATCCGAAGGAATACTGAATGATTTCGATCGCGGATTCGAGCGCGTGGGTCGTGAAGTTTTTCATTGGGATTCCAGCCCTCTGGAGGATCTTTCTGCAAACGCAATACAGGGTTTCTTATGGATCGTAGAGAGAACGGATTTTCGTATGGCTTTGTGTAGAAAAATCGACGGAAATGATTGATAAACTTTGACGGATTGAATTTGACGCAAAGACGAAACAATTTTCATGGATTTACGTTTATAAATTATGCATTTTTCGGAGAGATTCGCAGGCTATGTTCTGGCTCAGTTCGGTGAAGAATTTTATAACCTTTCGTAATAGGTTAAAAAAATACGTTTCATTTTATTCGTAAAGTGGATTTTTAAAGTTGCTGTTGAGATTTAGTAAAGTTATTAAAATCATTTAAAAAATCGGATTTTTATAACCGACATACTTTCCTAAGAGTGAAAATTCATCGAAACAAAAAAATGAAATTCATCGAAACAAAAAATATGAAATTCATCGAAACAAAAAAATGAAATTCATCGAAACAAAAAATATGAAATTCATCGAAACAAAAAATATGAAATTCATCGAAACAAAAAAATGAAATTCATCGAAACAAAAAATATGAAATTCTTCGAACCAAAAAAATGAAATTCTTCGAAACAAAAAAAAATAAAAATTCATCGAAACAAAAAAAAATTGAAATTTGACTTGGACTCGTCCGAAACTCGAAGGTTCGTCGATTTCGCCCTCGTGGCGTTCAAGAATCATCGCCACCCCAAATAGCGTCTCGAAAAATGTCGTTTAGAATGCCGTCGTTCGTATGTCGTTTTGCCCCTTCGGGAAGAGGGAAAACAATGGGGGAGAAAAGTTGTTCGTTTAACGATACACCCCACGTAGCACATTCTATTGTTCGTTCCTTTCAATTTTCTTGTGCCCTCTACGTTCTCTTTCTCTCCTTTCGTCTCCGTCTCGCCAAACTGCACTTTCGATTGTTCGCCACACGCGAAGCGCCGCGCCACTCGGAAGCGAAGCTTATTCCGCTCGAGAGAACTTTCGCAGTTGGTCTTCGAATTTCCGGCTGGCGGCGTACGCCTTCGACTGAACGATAGCACTCCCGCGAACCGACAGAGGGGTCCTTGCTATACCAAATTACAGCGCGGACTCACCTCGTCCTTAAGAAACATTTTGGATTACAGCAACCCCTTCGCACTTCCGGCTAACCTCCCTTTTACTGGAAAAAAATTTGGCCCAAAATTTCGTTTCGGAATTTCTCAAACGTATAATTATGTATTTATAAATAAAGAATAAATAATCAGTAGTGATGATTAATTAATAATTCAATGTCAATTTATTAATAATTTATTTTTATCTATAATTATTTCCTACATGAATATAATATTTTTTTTGTAAAGAGCAACCTTTTTCCGTTAAAACACTGCTATTGAAAAAAATTGACTCATTATTTTACCTAAGCTATATTTTTTTGAAGAAAAAAAACGTTTTTTTTGAGATATCGTTTGACAAACCGATATCTCGTGCAAAATTTCAGCTGGATCGGTAGTAGGAGGTTTTCGAAGTGAAAGCGAGTAGAAAGCAATAGAAATGGGTATCTTGTAAATAATAAAATGTAATAAAATGTATATATGTAGGTTTCGTTGGATCGTAGAAATGATCGTACAAATGTTCCTTGCTCTTTGAAATATAATGAAAAAAAGGGACGTTCGAATCGGAGAGGGCGACGGGCTCAAGTGGTGCCGCCGACGCAGTGCGGAGCATTGCAAGTGGCGGCGCCGGCCGATGTCGCGACGTTCGTAGGTACTGAGTTTTGAATCGGATAGCAGGAAACGTCGCATCGGTAACGGAACATCGGATTACCGCAGTACGAACAATCGACGCCCGGCTGAAAAAAAACGTAAGTCGTATTCGAGGCTAAGTACTTTTCAATCAGTAAAAACGTAAGTCTTCTTCGAGGCTAAGTACTTTTCAATCAGTAAAAACGTAAGTCTTCTTCGAGGCTAAGTACTTTTCAAACAGAAAAAACGTAAGTCTTATTCGAGGCTAAGTACTTTTCAATCAGTAACAATGTAAGTCTTATTCGAGGCTAAGTACTTTTCAATCATCGAATTTCGTTATATCGAACCACTCGAAGAATGATAATTACCTGATTTAAAATATTGGGTCCGAAACCGGGTCCGAAACCGAGTCCAAGACCGAGGGTTAACTGTGGGACCAACTGAAGCTGGGTCCCGAAGGGGAAAAAAGGTGAGCATCCATTTGGACCGTGAGGACCGTTAGGACCGTTAGGACCGCAAGGGTTGCGTGGTGGCGTTGATGGAGGACTAGGCGTTGGGGATGGTGATTGTGGTATATGATTGTTTATAACGTTGTTTATATCGATATTGGTAGTTACATTGGTGGTCCCGAGCCCACCAGAATCGCCTGGCTTTGGCGGGCAATTGTCCGAGCCATTCCCATTGTGACAAGTCGATTCGTACTCGGTTATTATCTGTCGTATTTCCTTGACCTTCTTCAAGCAGAGTTTGTGACAAGCGTGGACGCAGCTCGTCGTCTCGCATTCGTTCAAACCGCACTCGTCGAAGCATCGTTTAGGATCATCTGTCGTAACACCCACCATAAAACATTAATCCTCCCCACACATTACTCGTAACGAATTGTACTTATAAAAGCTTGATTGAAAAGTACTTAGTTTGAACGGTAAAAAGCAACGCTCTTAGAAGAAATTTGGACAGTAGTCGTTTGAAAGATATTACTAAACGAAAATGCGTCGATTTTTCGAATCCGATGGCACCGACCATCGAGGCTAAGTACTTTTCAAACAGCCTTCGTGTATTTGGCGAAGTTGAACGGTGGGTCGTTCAGAGTTGAAATTTGGTCAGTAGTCATTTGAAAGATATAACTAAACGAAGATAAGTCGATTTTTCGAATCCGATGGCACCGACCATCGAGGCTAAGTACTTTTCAATCAGCCTTCGTGTATTTGGCGAACTTGAACGGTGGGTCGTTCAGAGTTGAAATTTGGTCAGTAGTCATTTGAAAGATATTACTAAACGAAGATAAGTCGATTTTTCGAATCCGATGGCACCGACCGTCGAGGCTAAGTACTTTTCAATCAGCCTTCGTGTATTTGGCGAACTTGAACGGTGGGTCGTTCAGAGTTGAAATTTGATCAGTAGTCATTTGAAAGATATTACTGCACGAAGATAAGTCGATTTTTCGAATCTGATGGCACCGACCATCGAGGCTAAGTACTTTTCAATCGACCCTAGTATTTCGGTATTAAAGGCCGAATCATGGACATTCGCAGCGAAAGATCAACGGCATCAGGGGTGGCGAGTGCGATGTGGAAAAACTCACCCCCCTGGGCAGTGTCGTGTTCACCGCGCTGGTGCCGATAATGCCTCTTGTGTCGCTTGAGACACTTAATATAAGTCCTGTAGTCGGAATGATGGCAATCGGACAAGAGTTTGTGCTCGTTGTTCGAATCGTCGTCCTTGTCGATGGCATCACTGCCGGCGCTGTCGTCAGGGTTAAGTGGCGATAGTAGGGGTGAAGAGGACGCCGGTTCAGCGTCGACGCTCCGAAGTACGGACGACTCGTCGTCCTCCGACGTAGCGGCGCCGTCGATCATCGAAGCTAGACCGAACGTTACGGCGACGACGATCAACGAGAGCTTCCCCGATGATACTCCCGGCGACTTCATGACGCGACACGAATAAGAGGACGTTTGGTACAACGCTGGTCTCGAGACGAGTCTTTATATCGCGGACCCGCACGCGGGTAAATGACCCTTCTCGTTAACTTTTTCCCAGTGGTATATATTGCACTCGCGAGCGATACATAATGTTTACCTTACTTCGCGCATTCTCTACCTCTATCCGAGTACGTTGACAAATTTGCACTGCTTATCTACGAAAAATTCTCATCCTCCGAACTATCTCCCTCGTGATCGCGCCCTACCTACTACGACTCTCGCACTCGAATCTAAAACATCGTCGTATCGTTTTTTCTTTCAAATTTCTATTATTGTAGCATAAACAAGGGTGGATTGAAAAGTACCTGGCCCAGGTAAGAAAACACGATAAAATACGTACAAAAAATATTTTCTGTTTATTTATTTAATTTTATTATTAAAATGATTAAATAATTAAGTTGATTGATTAAATATTATTAATAATTAAATAAAATTATTATTTATATTTTATTAAATCATTAGAAATCATCGTCGTATCGTTTTTCTTTCAAATTTCTGTTATTGTGGCATAAACAAGGGTGGATTGAAAAGTACCTGGCCTAGGTAAGAAAACAATGAAATACGCACAAACGTATTTTTACTTCTAGATGGAAACTCTATGAAATCCTTCGACTTGTTTTTCGAAATTCCGGAATCGCTTTTAAACGAAAATTCGTAAAAATTTTCAAAATACTTATTAATGGCGATTTCGATGAAAAATTCTGGCTACATGTTTTCTTACATTTGGAAAGAGACGAGATTTTTGAAAAAAAAACACGCGACGTGCAAATACTTGTTTTTTACACCCTGTATATACGATCATAAATTTGCGTACATTCTCCAAGATGTACGTAAAACGCGATTCCCCAGCATCAACGATAAAACTTTCCCGTAACGAGACTCTTAAAGCTCTTGTTTGTTTATTCTGGCGTAACCCTTTATGGGTGAACTGTTAGTATTTTAGTCACCACGTTTGGGTTTTGTATAGAGTCCTTTATCGTTTTATTAATAAATCCATTTTTTTACCAGTTTAAAATTTCTTACCTGTATTACTCCTTTTAGGCTATAGGTTTGCACTTGAGATATAATAAAAAAGAAAAACATCATCATCGTCATCATCTCTCGTTCTTCATAATTTCGTAATTTGTCATACAAACATAACCTGCACGCACATTCAATAATTCAATTTTTATGTCATCATCATAATCATCATTTTTCACCTCGCTATTATCTTGATTGTTACCATTGATATTACAATTCCGCTTTCTTGCAGAATTCGTTATTTGCGAGTGCGCGTGGGTATCCTGCGCAGGGCTTCCAGAGGACCGTTTCTCAGTGCAAAATATATGTCTCTCTTTCTCTTTTTCTCTCTCTTTGGTCACCCCACGCGACATAGTTTTCCCGGCGTCTCGTCGTCGCGTCCGTACCCTCACGGATAAACAAGAATGTAGGATGAAAGGGATCTTATCCGTCGACGATACGTGTGCCGTCAAGCGGCGTGTACACACCGACTTCTTTGTGTACGAGCACTTCTCGGTTCTTCCTTCTCTCTCTTTGCGCGTGTCAATTTGTCGATGCGCCTTATCATCCCACGGGTATGCTTCGCGCAATCTTGACGATTTCATTTTTTGCAGTTTCCGCTGTCACTTCTCGAGGCGAACTTCACTGGCGATATAAATACGAAATCATGTTTACGCACTCGTCCCGTTGTCCAACGTTCTTTCACGTTTTCACCCCCTCTTCCTTCGACACAACGGTCGAGAATAGCCATTCTTTACACATGTGTATATAGACGTGACACTTGCGCCACCACGCGATCGGATTCATCGTTCCTTTGTATTTTGAACGATCCTGTACGAGCGAGATTGATCGACAAGTAGGGGGGATGGGAGGGTATGAGGTAGCCGAAGTAACGGGTATTTGGTACGGTCGAGAGCCTCCCGAATACTCCAGGCGTTCGAGAAAAAAAAAACGCCGTAGAAACCTTGGAGAGAACGAGAGAGAGAGAGAGCGAGAGAGATGACGCAAGAAAGAGAGCGCAACTCCTCGTGCGCTTTCGTTCGCTTTCGTGTCGTCGCGATGTTGTCTAAAAGTCGGCGTTGGCGGCGGCGGCGCAATGGCCGCTGTCTGATCGCGCGGTTTTACCTTTATCTCTCGTATACTCGTTTTCGTCGTCTCCGATGCGCGACATTTCGGGAATTTGTTGTTCGTGCGAAAGAGGAACAGGAGCAAGGTGGACGGGAGAAAAATATCCGGGATATCGACGACGTCGTCGCAGACGCGACTTTTCACTCCTGTGACGTTTAACGGCGGATTGAACGCGGTGCTATTTTCCATTCCACAAGGGACAAGTGCAACACGCGTTCCTGAGCGTGCGCATGGGGAAAACGAGGACGCGGGCAGGAAACGCGACATCGACGACAAAGCGTCCGCGATCCACCGTATACGGCTAGTGGGCACGTACAAACACGATTCACCGATATATCGTACGATACGTAAAACGCGAACTCTCGACGATCTATCGCGCGTGTGCGACCAGAAACGACGGACGACCTGTTGCGCCTACTCCCGTCTTCAGTTTTGTTTCCTTGTTTTTTTTTTTCGTTTCATCGATTCGATCTTTTCGAAATAATCGAAACGATCTTTTGGCGTGGGTGTCGGCGACAAACTGTATTCGCGATTCGACGCGAGAGCGCGTGCGCGTTGAACGAATAAACAAAATTTCGGTTATGGGAAAACGGACGAATCGGCGTTGAGGCGAGAATGTCGCGAATCGTTCGAGACGACGTTAATCACGTAGGTTTTAAACGGGAGCGAAGGTAGGACAGATATATTGGACCAGGATGCGGAACGACATCGAGCGCGAAAAAAAACGCGTTTCGGCGACGCCCTCTGAAGAACGTTCGTCCCCGACACCAAGATGCACCAAGATACTCGAATATGTGAAAAATCGGAATCGCGTCGCACCCGCGAGGATACGATTGGCCGATTGTGACTTTTTCGTTGTTGGACCGAGGCGGACACTGCGAGTGCTGGTGCCACGCCGCGCGGGCGATCTCCAAGACGAAACCGCTGCTGCCACGCCGCCTAGACTCGCTGATGAAGAATTATCCTCCTTCCGCCGGGAACGTTCTTCCGATCGTTCCAGCTTCGAACCGTCCAAAATGGAGAATTTCTCGGAGCTCGAAAATGAAAATGATGAGCTACAATCCCCAATCGCTGATAAGAACAAAATCGTCAAGAGCCTCGAGGAGTACATCGAGAGACTCTTGCGAGAAGTGCTGTGCGACACGATGAGATTGTTCAACGATCCCGATCATCATCGGGAGGGAAAAGTTCCTGGATCTCAAAAAAATTCCCCGAACCCCAACAATGGAGGATACACAAATCAGGGATATCAAGGTTCTCCGAACGATCCCGATTCTCTCGAGTCTCCTATCGACCCGAAATCGAGCAACGAAAACGAAATTTTCGATTGCACCGATTCGGGAATAAACTCGGTCGAAACGACCGACCTGTTTCAAACATCGTCCCAAGAAGTCAGTCTCGAACAATCGCTCATGGAAATCATGGACGCGAAGTTTAGCGAAGTTTCGTGCGACCGAGATCGGACGATTGTCAAAAAAGACTCGACTCACGACCCGACGAGTCTCACCGCTTCGCCCGACGTCACGGCGCCAGCGCCCGAAGAGGAGGAAAAAAGAGAAAACGTTGGAGAGTCAGAGCAACCCGAGGATCGTCCCGAGAGTCCGCCGTGCATCGATCAATTCCAATTGTCCAAAACGGAGACTCTGCGAGAAAAACTGGCACGAAGATTCGGTAGGAAGAGTCGACGACAGGACGAGAGGGAAAAAACAGCTATAACGACGGAAAACGATGACGCGACTGCGCCCCCATCCACCACAGCGACAACTACCGTTCATCGCGTCAGACACTCTCGAAAACCCCTAATCGTCTTTCTTCACGGTTTTGGCTCTTCGGCCCAAGTTTTTCAGCATCAACTCGAGTACTTTTCGAATCTCGGATATCCGTGCGTCGCACCGGAACTCTTGGGTCACGGGATGAGCTCGGCTCCGGATCGACCCAGGGATTACCGTTTCGACAAGCTCCTCGGTGATCTCGAAACCGTTCTCGAGCATTATCAAGCTTTCGGACCTGGCAACAAGTGCGTCTTAGTCGCTCATAATTACGGGTAATATTTCTTTTCGTTTCGGAAGGGTTGATATTGGTTATCCGAAACCAGTCGTAATTGAGTTCGTTCGTTCGCAGGTGCAGTTTCGCTAGCGCTCTCGCCAGCAAATACGAGAGAAACGTTGATCGCTTGGTTCTGATATCGGGGGGTGGACCGACCCCTCTCGCTCCCCCCAGCACTGAAGGTCCCGGACGCTGCTGCCTCCGCGCACTTCTCGGCCCCCTTCTCGTCTGCGGTCTCCGACGCGATATTCTCTATTCCGCGAGGGGACGCCAACATCCGTATCGCGGTTCCGAGTCGCTCGAGCAACGTCCCTCCCACATGAGATACGTTCTCGAGGGTATGATCTGGCCCGAGGGAGATTGTGTATTTCACAGAAGAATAACCGTTCCCACCCTTCTCATACATGGACTTCGGGATGACGAGGTCTCCCTTGTCCAGGAATGCCAAATGGAGAGAGTGAGTCTCGATTCGCTCGACATCACTAGCACACAGTTTCACAGAAATTTCACTCTCTGAATTTTTACCTTTTTACAGACTATAATAAAGGCATTTCTGGACGCGATACCAATGGCTGGACACACTCCCATGATCGACTGTCCCGAACGAGTCAATCACGCGATTCACTGCTTCGTGGATTTGTGCAAGCGAAAACGACGATGACGACGAGTCTCGAACCCCCCCCCCAATTGTGCCAAAAACACACCAAGTAGAAGAAGAAAACGAAGAAGAGTCTCGAGCCCCTCGACGCCAACGGACAAAGATCCTTTTCTCTCCTTTCCTTCCGTATTTATACATATACAAAAACACAGTACACACGCGCACACATATATTTTTGTTTGTTTGTTTCGTTTTGTCAGAGATGTATTCGATTGAGCGATTTGTAAAGAGGCTTACCAAAGATCATTTTGTATAGCGCGCTTATAGCCAACTCATTTTTTCGCTACGCTACACCTCAATGAGCGTTTATAAATAATCTTGTTTACGAGGGAACGGGAGAAGGAAGAAATCCAAAAACGAATCGACGAGATCGAATGAAATATTTGCGCGAGGTTTGTTATACACTCGCTTCTCCCGGCCAAGCGAAGAAAAGAAGAAATCGCGCTTAAGAAGGTGCGCGCGTTTTCTTCTTCGATTCGATCAATTGTTGAACCTCTGGTTTAGAGGATTCTCCGTTGATTTCATCCATTCCTTCTTGAGTATCTGTTTCAACTGGCTGAGTCTCAGCGTTGGATTTTGTTCCTTCAAGAGGGGCATTGAACGCTCTTCGAAACTCGCGTAAGCGGCCTTCACTCGTTTCTCTGGATGACGATCGATGTCATTTTCCTTTGAACTGTGTAATAACAGAAAATTAGCAAACGTGCTGATTTTTCACTGATTTTCATCACTCTTCAAGACTGAAAAGCTTACCTCAGTACGGAGATAGCTTCGTCTATTCCATGAGCCGTTTCTCCCTCGATGACTATTCTGTTAAGATTTTCTTCTATGCGAGACGTCGTCGTCTCCTCGTCTTCGTCAGTCCGCTTTTTAGCTCGCGCCGCCTGGTTCCTCCTCTCGAGCTCGCTAGTTATATCAGCTCTCGTTACCTTTGCCGTGGGCTGCTTGACGCCAGCCTTTATGTTGGCCATTTCTTTTTCCAGCAGCGCCTTGGTCTCCGCCTTCTTTTCCAGCTGTTGAAGACGCTTCTTCTCCAGTAGGTCCTACCGACGTTACAACGTCTCTTCAACTCTGATTACTTTGCTTCGTCGTTCGCCTTCCTCGCTCTTACCTGCTTCTGTTTTTTCTTTAATAGCTGCTTATCGTCGTCCTGCCATGCTTTCTCCTCCGCTTCTTGAGCCTTTTTCGACGTTTCAGCTTCTTTGGCGGCGGCCTTGCGAGCTCTCGCGACGGCGGCCTTGCTGTTCTCGCCTACAAATTTTTTCGGCATCCTTTCAACAAAAAGTGATCCGGTCAAAAGCTTTTCCGTGCATTCGCTTTAGTGATGAATTTGAACGTGGCGCTGCCACCTCCCCCCCTTTTCGGCGCCCGGGTCATCGCAACGCACGCGCCATTTCCGCAAGGTTATGCGAAAAACACACACACAAACATACAGCTCTGAAAAACAAGAACACCACGCGCGTCGCGACGCTCCACGAAATTATTATTATCTATCGATGGTGTCGAGGTTCTCTCTGCTTTCTCGTACGTTAACCTCCAAACAAAGATCGTTGCAAGAAACGAACTTTGACAAAAGTTTTTCACTGATCGTCCGTGAAATGTCAAAGCGTAAAGGGAACAAAAAGAGCGAGGTTCGAGGGATAACGAAAACAGCAGGCCAAGAAAACAAACCCGACCCGGTAAGTTTATTTTCATAATGATTCCCG
Organism: Ophioninae sp. B BG-2022a; assembly: GCA_030522765.1. Classification (NCBI taxonomy): domain Eukaryota; kingdom Metazoa; phylum Arthropoda; class Insecta; order Hymenoptera; family Ichneumonidae; species Ophioninae sp. B BG-2022a. Next base: position 17,368 of record JAPYZJ010002931.1, on the reverse strand, counting down.
CCGCGTATTTACTCACCTGATTGCCGGGTCCCAAAATCAACGACCACTTCGCGACAATATTTCTTTTTCCACCGAGATCACCTATCCAAGTATCGGCGATATCGCGACATTTTCTGCACTGTTGTACACCAGCACGCGCGGCCGCCGCACCACCGCGCGCATCGCCGATACTTCGACAATGCCGCAAACGCGAAAATTCAAAGTTACCAGAGATACGCTTGCGTTTAGTTTGGGTTGGCAATAGTTGGGGAAGAAAGCGCGCGTAGCGACGTTGAAAATGCGAGAGCGACGTGCCAACCATAAAAGTTGTTTGGGTATGTTTCGAAATGAAATACAATTGTTGGTTGTTTAAAGGCTGCTGTAACGATCGACAAAAACGGAGACGTGATCATCAAAGTACACGCTAAACCAGGGGCGAAGCGCAACGCTGTGACAGGTGAGATAAGACAAAATGGTAAATCGTGAAAAACGAACTTTCTATACCCCCAGATATCATACTTCCAGATATATCCGAAGAAGCTATCGGCGTCGCGATTTCTGCACCTCCTGTCGAGGGTGAAGCAAACACGGAATTGACGAGATACTTGGCAGGGATATTGGGTGCGAGAAAGTCGGATGTGACATTGGAAAGGGTATCCGTCTCAATATCATTTCTTCACCTTATTTCTTCCTTCCAACGGATAACGAATATTTTATTTGCTTCAGGGAATGCGCGCTCGTCACAAATCCGTAGTCATTAGAAACAGCAGCGTCGACGAAGTGTTGCAAAAGTTGCGACTGGAATTAGCATCGGACGCGTGATTCTTTTTCAGCCCTGCGAACACTCCAGCCAGGAGCGATACGATTTTGTTCGGTAAATATTTAAGGAAATATAGAATCGGTCAGGTATGTTCCAACGGTGTGAAAAGATCTTCACTCTCCGACTTCCAAGACTTTGTCGTCGAGCCATGGTCTAAAGATGGGCAGCGTCGAGGGATAGTGAGCACCTCTTTTGGAGGGTGCGCTACCGGCGGGAGCTCCTTCCTGCCTCAGGGGATACGTAGCCAAAACGATTGGTATCTGGAGTTTGATCTCCTTGTCCAAACTCTTGGGGCTGACGACAAACTGCGCAAAAGCAAAAGGAATCTCATTCGATACGAATTGAGATTGAGGGGGAGAGAGACAGCGACTTACATAGACGTTGTAGAGGACGTTGATGAGATGGCAACCCCGGAGGTTCGTAGGCGGCAGGGGTGGAACGTACATTTGTTCGTTCAGCCATTCTTCGCCTTCTCCTGGCCTTATTTTGCCACGAGAAACGCTAGCCAATTCGCGTGTCTCGCTGGCGAGTACTTTGCCTCGGCGACACATGTATCGTATCGTCTCGGTCAGCGAAGCTTTCGTGAACTTCATCGTCACCTTTCGCATCAGCGAAAGAAGTTAAAATGCGGGTGAGCATGTTTGATGGCTGAAAATGAGTGATTTAACGATTCGAAGATTGTACCTTGCTGCGATTGCTCACGGTCGCCGAAATACCGATCGTTTCACCGGGAACGTAACCCCCGCGATCCAAGCTCACTCTGCACGATACGGCTCCACCGGATACGCACGAAACTCCAACGCGTTGTTCCACTTCCAACCTCGCTGGTTGCTGAAACCCGCGATAATATCCGGATTGAAGCACGGCAAAGAATCGGCAAGATTTCTCTATACGTACCGCCAGTATCGGTGGTTCGAGATTCAGGTCAATTGGATTCATCACAACAAAAACCTGCTGATTCTTGTGAGTCAGACCGCCGGGCTCGCGTAGTGCTGCTTTGCAGTAATACTGAACCCATCCGTGTTTACCGAGAAAGGTAGACGGAAGTCCGAGAGGAAGACCCAATTTGAATGGAAAACTGTGAATACCCGGAGAGAGAAGCGAGGGTCCTTCGCCTGGATACGACACCCCCATCTTTATTCCCACATTTCGTAATTGCTCGTCCGAACTAAATTTTATCGCGATCTGGGCGAATCCTCTCACTTACCTGGCTCTCCTAGCAACCTCATTCGAAAATCTATGTAATTCTCTTTGTCGTAAACCCTCTCGGCCCTTTGACTCCGTACCCTCACCACTCCCTCCCCTATCACGTGAAAGTGGAGTCCGGAAACGCTAAAAAAACATTTTTTTTTATTTTCATTTTTTCTTCAACATATTTTTTATTTTCATTTTTCTTTTAGACATATTTTTTTTTTCCTTTCATTCTCGAGCCAGTAATACTCACTACGCTTCGTCGTTCAATTCGATGAGCACGCGTCCGGACAAAAAGTGACCGGGAAAATACAGCAGGTTCGTGTTATCGAACAGTATAAGAAATTTACTCAGTTTCCGTGTCATTCTTGTCAGGTTTTTTTTCGCCGATTCGTATTTAAAATCCTTGTGCCGTTCGTATCGAATGTTTCGTCGTTACAGCGCGTGCGCGCGCCTCATGGAGGCCGCCGCCGCCGTCGCCTTCGCTGCGCTCCTCCAAACGCCACACGAGAGACTCGCGGGTTTTTTTTTCTTTTTTCAATTCTGATGTTACGCACGGGCTGCCTATCGAGGCAGCAAGAGGACGACGGAAAAGTATGTCTTCCCACGACGCGTTTAAACCGCTCTTATTTATCGATCCACGATCCACCGTGAAGCTTATTTATTGTTACCGATTTTTCGCGGAATATTCGGAGTCGCGGCGGCGACGCCGCCCGCGATTGCACGATCGCGGAATGATATCGAAAAAGTGCGCGAGCGCGAGAAACTCTGCGTGCGCGTCAAACAACCCAAGACCTTGCCTACCTGCGCTTCTCCTCCCGCCGCGCGCGTCCGCTCACCGTGTCGCGTATCCTGCCCATTCTTGGTCTCTTACGTATTATTCGTTCCCGTTCCCCTTCCATAGAGCGCGCGCGCTCGACTCCTCCGCAACCGCAAGGGCCCGTGCCCATCTACCGCTGCATTCCGCCAACTGTTAACGCATTTTCAAACGAATCTTTCTAACCTCTTTTTCCACGCATCTCAATTTGCAGAAATAAACGGAGATTTGATAAATATGATTTTTTTGACTGGAGGGAGATCGCGCCGAATCAACGATGTAACGCGTTGTTTACGCGCGACGCGCCCACTCCTCGATTCGAGGCATACTGTGAAATCATCCTTTCACTTTTCCATATAAACGCGCATAATACAGCTGTTAGCTGTCGGTTCAATCGAACGGCGAACGAGCCCGCCTTCCTTCCTTTCTTCCTTCCATATACATGTATTCACGGATGTCCGTGGGACGGTTGCGTTATTGCGATGAGATCGTGAACGATGACGACTGACTCGTGACGCAATAACGTTTCTTGCGCTTTATTCAGTTACGAGCCATTTTTTACCTGTATTTACTCATCACTTTGTTCATTGTTTATTTAATTTTTTCCGTTTCCTCATCTATGGGATGTATATATTTACAAAAATGATAATGTTCATAAAAATTGTGAAATTGCAATTTGGAGAAATCTTTCGATCGCGATCTATCCTTCGGAACGATGATTATTCGCCGGAGTGGGACGTGCTGCCGCGAACGGGAAATGCACGAGACACGCACCTGTTTGACGGTGTTCGGAGTCGAGCGCGCGACGTCGATGTCCGCACTCGTGCGAAATGGCAACTGTCAAGATGAGCCAAAAAGAGTACTTGCGAAAGTACCTCAGTGATGACAAATCTTCGAGCAAGAAAAAGAAGAAAAAAAAGAACTACAAATTTGGCACAAAGACGTGAGTTTATTCGTGATTGATATATATGGGTGGGCACAACGCGAGTCGTACATTCAAGACTTTGTGTTTTAGGTTATGTTGATTATCATCTACAAACTGTGTTGGGACGAAGGGCCTCGCGTTTGTGCGAAAATAAACCAAAGAAAAAACAGACTTTTCGATACTCGGATCGAAAGTAAAGCCGCAATATATATGTTTTTTTAGGTTATTCCCAAAAATTTCCTGTTACATTGTCCTGCGTACGAGCTTCTTCTAACGAAACTCTGCACGCGAACGCCCTTGATCGCCGACGAGATCAAAGAACTGAGAAGCCATATTCCCAAGCTTTAAACATTGAAAAATCTAAGCAACGAGTTTTATTTTTCAGAGTGAGAATTATCGACGATGACCACAACGCGGATGCGTCGAAAATGCGCCCACTGGAGGAAGGAGAATTTGACATTTTAAATAGAACCGAAGATGCGCCTCTGATCGTCGGGGTAGTCGACGAAAGAGGACCTGTAGACTTCGCGGACAAGGCAAGATGGAAAATTATAGCGGATGACGGCGAAGGTAACGTTACCTGCCAACGTGATGCCTTGAGCAGTCAGGCTAGCAGCCGAGGTAACGACGTTGAAGATATTGCTCCGCCGAGGAAGATGAAAAATGGTAGAGCCAGTGAATCTCCACCTCCGTCGCATCGTGGATCATTGAAACACAAAAAATCCAGTCCTCACGGAGGTGAAAGAAACTTGGAATCAAGTCCACCTCGAAGAACGAAGAAACATCGTTCACGCCGTGCAAGCTCAGAATCGGATGAAATTTCTCCGAGAAGAAAGAAAAATGACGAGGAGAATTCGGACATTGATCCACCGAGAAAAAGTGGAAGAAAGAAGGACGAGGAAGACGAGGATATTGATCCACCGAGACGTAAAAGCAGAAAGGACGAGGAGGACGAGGACATTGATCCACCGAGACGTAAAAGCAGAAGGGACGAGGAAGACGAGGATACTGATTCACAAAGGAGAAGAAGAAGAAAAAAGAAAGTTGAAGAAGACTCGGACATTGATCCACCAAGAAGAAGAAGAAAGAAAGACGAGGAGGACTCGGATATTGATCCACCGAGGAGAAAAAACAGGAAGGACAAGGAGGATGAGGACATTGATCCACCGAGGAGAAGAAAAAGAAAGGACTCAGACTCAGACATTGATCCTCCTCGGAGAAGAAATAGAAAGGACTCAGACTCAGACATTAATCCTCCCAGGAGAAAAAATAGAAAGGCCGAGGACTCCGACATTGATCCTCCTCGGAGAAGAAATAGAAAGGACGAGGTGATCCTCCTCGGAGAAGAAATAGAAAAGACTCAGACTCGGACATTGATCCTCCTCGGAGAAGAAATAGAAAAGACTCAGACTCGGACATTGATCCTCCAAGGAGAGACGATCGATATCGCCGTCGGCCGCGCGACGATGAAACTCGAAGAGGGTATAAAAGCGCTCGTAGATCTCGATGGAACGACGATAGAGTGTCGAGGGATTCCGAAAGTCCGAAAGCTCGAATTCGAGATTCGCGAATGAAAAAAACACTCGATGGTAAAACAGCGGGTCTGCAGGATGCTCGAGCTCTCAAAATCGAAACGGAAGAGCACAAGAAACGAGAGGCTGATCTGTTCAAGCGAGTAAGTGTGTTTGCGAGGAAGCTCGAACTTTTCCGTAATCAAGTTATAAATACGATTTTCGTGTCACCAGATGAGCGCGGATGTGAGCGGTCACGGTCAGGCGGCGGTTCTGCGCGATCGAAGAACCGGAAGAAAACGCGATTTAACGGCGGAAGCTGCCGAACGTCGGGAAAAGGAGGAACGCCAAGCGGAGATTGACGAGAAATATGCCAAGTGGGGAAGGGGGTTGGTATATATAAAATTTTCTCAACGAAAAAAAAAAGAAATAAAATATCCTTGGTTCGAAGTGACGTAATTTGTGCACAGGTTGAAGCAAATCGACGAGCAAGCGGAAAAACGTCAGAGAGATTTGTACGAGATGAGCAAACCTCTGGCGAGATACGCGAACGACGCGGATTTGGATAGGGAGCTTCGAGAAGCGGAGCGCGAGGGTGACACCATGCTGGAGGAGATTAAAAGGCGTCAGATCCAAGAAGGAAAACGCAAACCGGGTAAGTCATTTTTGGCATTTGGATAAATCGATCGATCAAAAGTTTACGAGCTAATTATGTTTTTTTTTCCACAGATGTGCCGATAAATTATCATCAATCTTGCGACGCACCCAATCGCTTCGGCATAAGACCCGGCCACCGTTGGGACGGGGTTGACCGAAGCAACGGCTACGAGAAGAAATGGTTCGAAGCTCGCAACGCTCGTACCGCGCTCGCCCAGGAGGCCTACAAATGGAGCACAGCGGACATGTGAACGCCCTGGTCCGCTTAATTCCGCCCATTGTTCTCGGTACCCGGAAACACGCGAGAAAAAAGAAGGACGGCTCTTTTAAAATTCGATAAGAGCAAGGAAAGGCTCGTCGTGTATTTTCGTACGCACAGACGCGTTCACCACACGCGGAAAAGCTATATAGGTAGAATAGCGCACGCGAGTCTTTCCGTCGGGAGGGGGAGGCAAGGGCAGGGTCGTAGAGGAGAGACCGCGCGGTCGAGCGGCAGTCAGTACGCCCCGCGACGTTCACGGGACAGCAAGAACGAAACGTTTCGCTTCCCCCATTTCCCCCCACCCTAATCCCCGTCCACCCGTCCATCCGTAATCGTTCATCTCACACCCGGTAGAGAATCGTCTAGCCGAATGCCCACTCGACCGAGGGGCTGCTTCTTGAAGAAACGAAGAAAAGTCGATTTCTGAGCTTTGGAGTTTCGAGAGCAGAGCGGAACGGAAATACCGATCCGGACCAATCGAATAAAAACAAATAAATTGAAAAAAAAAAGTTCGATCTTTTCCAAAGAAGAAACCGTCCACCTTAAACTAAAAAATCCAAATTCGCTGCTCTCTACTGATATCGAGAGGAAGAACAATTCAGCGACGAAATGAACGAACGAGAGTGATGCTAGGCTAAAGAAAAGTCTACGGACCGTAAAATCTCTTCTTTGGATTTCCGAGCTCTCAAAAGGCCATCACTGCCGTCTTCGAACAAGGTAATTTCCTCGATCGTGAGGGAACAGGTCAGAGCCACCCATCACACGCGAGATTGAATGACAGAGGCGCCTCATCGGGCGCGGCGACTCGTCTACAGTCGCGTGCACCTCGCGAGACATCCACGTGCGCGCTGCACCCCCCTTCCTATCCCCGCCTACGTCGACCGTCTGGATTCTTCATCCCGAAGCCTCGTCGCTCGCGTTTCCCAATTTTCTCACGGACGAATATGGGATGCGACACGAGCAAGGAGAGCGTTCAGCAGGCGGCCGAGGATACTGTTAAGGACGAGATCAAGAAAACCGGTGAGTTGAGGTCGCAAAGCCAAAAAGGAAGAAACGAAAGGAAAGAAAAAAAAAAGGAAAGGGTTCATTGTGGAAAGGCGTGTGCTCCGCGCACCCATCGATTTTCACAGACTTTTCGTACTGCAAGATATAGTCGACTAGCGTCAGCGGTGACCAGGGGGGGGGGGGGGGGACGATAATTTTTCTCGTTCGCAAACATTCTCGACATTTTTCATTGAAGATTTCTGTTAAGTAAAACATGGAAGATTTATTATGTCGACAAAGGTTGAAATTTTCTAATCCAGTTTTCTCAGAGATTAATAATTTTTAACGTGAAATAAGAGAATCAAGCTTTTCGTTTATGAATGCTGAAGAGCCTGATTCTCGTGTTTTCCCGAAAGACGCGATCGCGCGGGAGAAAACCGCGTTTGAAAAAATTAGTGAGGTTATGAAGATCTTCGAGACGGTGAAGGATATGAGGGTAGAAAATCGGCGGGACTAAACGAACGGAACAGGTCGCGTGCTTTTAGCGTACATAATCGAACATCTGGCTCGATCGAATAGTTGACGCGCGACCGCGACCTTTCCACGTATACGCGTAATTACGTGGTCTTGCACGCGATCGATCTACACGTTGCACACGTTTCTTTGCGAGTTTCTCAAAGTCGCGCCCGTCAACGAACGCGCCGAGATTGGGTGGCGCTCGCTCCTCAAAGTTTGGGTCGATGATGCACCGGTTGCAGGGAGGAGGAAGAGGGGGGTTTGGTAGAAACTACGACACGCCCTTTGTTTCCGCGTCGCGCATTATTGATACTTTTCGACGAAGCGATACATATGTTATTTCCCAATCCTATAAATATGTTTGATTTCAAAAATGATTTTCGTAAAATGTAGAACGCTTCGTGTCGCCGCGAGGAATGCATCGATTGCGCATGCGCGGCGACAGCAACGCCCCGCTACTGTTTTTCGAACATTTTTGCGGTCGCATCGAGCGTTTGATCGATGGCACTCGGTCGTTTCGCCGAATAAGAGATACATTATTAGGCGGCCGGGGCAAATAGAGGTTGGAATGTTTTAACGCGCGACGAACTATCGGCGAATACGTAAAAATTCAATAATCATTCGATCCATCGTTTCTTTCGACCCTGAGTCACGCAACGTCGTTGTCTGAGATCAGATAACTCGTGACACATATAGGAAAGCGCGATTGAGAATACGAGAAAGGACGAGTAAACAGACAAATGACTGTGCATTTATTGGGGTGCTTTTAAGGGTGTTCTTTTATTGTCAACGAGAGTTGAGAAACGGTGCGCTTGCGCGACGCGAATCTCCTCTTCGGTGCGGTTCCGCGAGGGGATAACCGGAAGTCAGACTCGAGGGGCGATTGGTACCGATGCGATCGCGAGAAGATCCCCTCTCCCCCCCGGCTCTTTTGGCCTTGCGATCTCGATCTAGGCATTCTTGAGTCCGCGCGCTCCTTCGCCACGCGGAAACAAAGAATGTTGAAAGAAAAGTGTGTCAAGGAGCGCAAGAGAGGGCGGGGGATGATGCTCGGCTCGCATCGATCGATCGGTCGTGGCGGGGCTAGCGTCGAGGGTTTGTTTTTTTTCCAGTAAATCGACGAGGAGAAAGAGGAGGAGGAGAGTGTTGTTACACTCGTGCGAATCTTATCGTCAGCTTTGTTGTACAGCACGCACCCCACCTTCGCGGCCCGCTTACTATTCGCTCGTATTCTTTGCCAAGGAATCGACGAAAATTGTGTAGCCATGGCGGAAGCGACGAGCGGGGGTGGCGGAAATTGTGCGCGCAGCTTTTCCTCGATAAAGGGAGGTGCGCGACGGTGGCGTCAGTCGCGGTAGCGGCCACCCCGTATAAAAGCTTTTCCCGAGTTACGCCGCGCGCCAGTCGCACTTCTCCAGTCTTGAAAGTACGCGAACGCGCTTAGTGTGCTCCGTAATCGTCATTTTCGGAGCGCTCGCGCGCGCGCCCCCGCGACATTTTCGCGAACCAGGTGAGTGTGAGTGTACACAGTCGGTATCGATTCGTGTAGAATTGGCCGGTCGCGTCGCTCGATCGCTATCCCTTAAAACGCACCAAAAAAAAAGGAAAAAAAAACAAAAAATGGCTGCTGCACCGGCAGAAACGAGATTTTTTCGAACTCACGTCGCTACAATCGCGGCTAGGTGGAGGAGAGGAGCATTTCGGTTTCTTTACCACTGGGGTAGCGTCCTCAACTTTGTTCCGTTCTTCACGTTTGGCAGGTGCGCGCGCGCGTCGGGGATCACGACGGCGGGAAAGTAGCGATCGCGACGTTTCGTCTTATCAGGCGCGCGCGTCGTTTTTTTTTTTTTATATTCTTTAACGTTGATCATATAAAAAAAAATGATAGTCGAAAGCGCGCGCGAGACCTCGCGAAGGAAGCGTCGTCGCGCGCGCACAAAACCGCGTCCTATATACGCGAGCATCGATCGCGAGCGCTCGGGTCGCGTACGCGCGCGCGTATCATCGGTTCGCTCGTTCCGCTATTCAACTTCTCGAACAATCCAACGGTTCGAGCAAGCGTCATTAATGTATCAAACAACAAAGAATAATAAACTGGTCGAGTTCATCGTGAAACAGGGAAAACCCGATGAAAAAAAAAAAGAAAATAATGTACGAAAGTCGAGGGCAAAAGAGCGCGGGTCGTTGAGGCGAGAAACGATTCCAAGGACGATCGATCGTACCCACTGGGGCGCGAAACCAACGCCCCTTCCGTTGACTCCCGATCGCCCCCTCGCCCCTTCTCGCCCCCTAGCGCTCTCGACGAAAACTCGATCGCGTTTTTTTTTTCCCTTTATCGCGCGCATCCGGGCCGAGTCAGCGAAAATTCCGAACCGCCGGGCTTGTTTCCTGATTGATCGCAGTATCAGGGGCAGCAGTAGCGGAATCGGCCACAGAACGGAGAACATCGAAGAGCGACGGCGAGACTGGCAAATCCGAGCCGGTTGAAACACCTCCCACCGAGGAGGATAATCAGTTCGAGGATTTGAACACAGACGAGGTTGCGGCCGCTGCAACGAGAATACAAGCCGTATTTCGCGGTCATCACGCGAGAAAGAGCATGAAAGCCGCGACGGAAGTACCGACCCCGTCGAGGACCAGCGTCAAGTCAGCCGAGAGTTCCGAACCGAGCCAACAACAATTGCGAGACGAGTTTCGAGCGGACGACCGGGGTGAGTTTTTCCGATCACCCCCTCGTCCCTCCTCCAAACATCACCAAACCGAATCGTAGCTCTCGATACGAGAATCGCGATATTGTTTATTGCGACAGAATTGTGCCACGCCGCGACCAAAATACAAGCGTCGTTCAGGGGCCACATGTCGAGAAAAGCGGGTGAAGTTACGGCGCTCGGTGAAATGGTGGCCGAAAACACTGCTGGCAAAATTGGCAAGTTGATCGACGGGACTTCAGCCGCTGCGGCCGCCGTGGCAGCAGCCGCTGCCGCCAAAATCGACGAAAAGGTTGGCTACTGTGCTACGCGCTGATTTCACACCTCCGTCTCACACTTGATCACCCCAAACTCCCACATCCATCGGATTATCCCTTTTTTCGACAGATGGACGACGCGCTCAACGAGCTCGATGGAATTGACTTGAAAGATCCGGATTTGCACAAGGCCGCGACGAAGATTCAGGCCAGCTTCCGGGGACACAAGGTACGCCAGGAAGTCGCGCCTCTTGGAACACTGACCACCGAGTAAACGAGAAGTCTCGAGTCACGGAGCGCACACGACGGATTCGCACATACGAAAATTACCGACCGAGCCTCCGTCGCGAACACCGCCGCAATCGCACCCGCCGAATTCATTCGTCTCTCTCTATCAACCTCCTTGCGTTTTTTCCTCTCTCTCTCTCTCTCTCTCTCTCTCTATTCCTCTCTTTCTCACTATCGCGTAATATCGTTGACCTTTCGCGGTTCAACGACTCTCGTCGCACTCGTTTTCTCACCGATGAATTGAGGTTACGATAGTGCCGCCGGGACGTTAAAGAATCGCGGAGCAATTTCGCTTCGGCGGTGCGCAATGCGCATGCGCGCGAATGGCTCACCCGGAGCAGCCTAACATACACACTTTTCGTATCGTCCTTTTTGGAAATATATCTCGCGACTCGCCACGCGACGACACCCCTGTGTACAACCTTATGTAGATACAGGTTTATGTATATATACAGAATTATACACGTACACACATGCGCACACACACATACACGAGGCGAAGCTTCGTACACGTTCCCCCCCGATCTTTCGAATCGCATTTTCGGTTTTTTTTCTCGCGCTGGCGTGCATAGCACGCGTTCTCCTCTACCGCGATATGTATTATCTCGACGCTTGTTACGCGTCCGGCCTCGTTGTACACCCGCGGGGAGGCGACACGATCCATCGATCGATCGCTGATTCAAACGTCGATCCGCCGCGCCTGACCAACCTTTCCTTCTCGACTGCGGTGGCACGTAGCCCGTACCCCACCTTAATCGAGTTTACCCGATAAAGCGCCTACGTGTAGCGGTAGACGTTGTTTTTACGAGCTTGCATCGATCGACGAAAACACTGCGTCGCAACGCACCCACTATCTCTACACTTATGCTCGAGAATATCGCCTCGTTAATAAACTACCGTATGTATATACCTATCTGGCTTTTGTCGTTTTTTTCTTCGATCAAAACTACTCGACGATACTCCTAACCTCACTTCCTTTTATACGCACGATCACGTCGAATTTTTGTACTTTTAATGGGAAATCTTGAAACTCCCGCGCTTACAACGCCCTCTCGTTAAAACTGCTAAACTCGTTGCAACCTTCGCACGCTCGATAACCGACCGCGTGAGCTTGGCCGTTAGATTATAATTTCTCGTAATTTCTTTTTTTACGCTGATTTGACTTGATTGCGGGATAAAAGATTTGCACGATCGAGATTAGCTACAAAATTAGTAAAAAAGATACCATTAGGACCGGTCAGTCGACGTCTTCAACTTTTCAATTTTTTTCGTTTTTATCGTTTATCGGTATTTTAAAATTTGCAAATAAATTCTCTATTAACGATCGTATTATGCAATCCAGTAAACATCGATAAATGCTTGGTTACGTTGTATGCGTCATAATATAACCATCGTTCCTATCATTTCCTCAACTACGGTGTTATCACCGAAACAAAGCAACGGAATAAATCGTCGCGTTATCGTAAGAGGGAAACTGCTATACCGATCGAGCTGACAACCGCGATTTTTATTTCTCGAGTTTGCCGCTATACACAAGCGCCATACGTACTCAATCTTGTGCACACCTCGCGTTCATCGCTTTCTGAAATAAACAACAGCTGACGTGTAAATCTTCGTTTCAACGTTTCCTATGAATTATGGAAACTATAAATATAGTGAGTCGGCCCATTAGTTGAACTCTACGAGCAATCGATGACGCATGTAACAGAGATTATCGGAAACTAGGGTCTGAAAAATTTACGACGTATCGAATCGAGTCGCGTGTTATCTTATCGGTCGTGGATCAGATAGCGAGTGACGAATCGACCTTCGAACCGAGGTTCAATTACGAAGCGCTCGTATCGCTCCGAGGGTTATATCCGAGCGGGTCCGAGTGTCGAAAAAAGGGGATGATTCGATTGACACATAACCTCTCGACGAGATATGGGTAAACGGTATTACTGCGATTACTGCGACCGTTCGTTCAAGGACGACACCGAGGCGAGAAAAAAACATTTGTCGAGTCTTCAACATGTCAAAAATCGGGCGGAGCATTACAGCTTTTTCAAAGGTTTGTATTAGGTGACGCACAATATCTTTTTCTCTAACGATCCCACCATCGTTACGCGCTTTATCCTTGTCTCAGACGCCGCGACTATTTTGAGCGAGGAACGCTTGAAAACGGTCTGCAAGCGTTTCATGAATACGGGCGAATGCGCGTTCGGCAATGGTTGCAAATTTTCCCACTACACTCCAGCGGCGATACGCCGGTTGCAGCAAATCGGTAAATTCCCAAATACCATATTCACTACACACATCAAGCAATCCGTAGCGAACGCGGAAAATACGGACGAACCGCGTTTGCGAGGTAATTTTTTTTTCAGTCGGCGAAACAGAGCGAACGTCGCGATTCTCTCGGAGTTCAAATTTCGGAAATATACCGGAAGAGTATTTCGGAGCGGAGTTGGCATCAGCGTCGATTTCATCGAGCGAAGACAGGATTGACCGAGCGGTGGAGTATCCCGAATGGTGGACAGTTCCATCTTCGGACCAATTGGCGAATTATGCGCACCTTCCGCCCTCTACCTGGCCGATAACTCCCGAAACTGTCACGGACTCCGATTTTGGCGAATGGGGCTTGTAACCTTCCGCGATCGAAAAATAAATATCTAACGCTCGAATATTTTCGATCTTGTTTTTTTTTCACCCCCTTCCTCTCCGGCAGGCCAAAGGTTATACATTCATAAGACCAGTCGCGTCGACCCGTCAAGCGCAACGCGATAAATTCCTGAGACGTTCTGTTTATCCGGCGTGTTTCATAACCGGACGCTTATCGGACTATAGCAGCGAAGAATCATTCATCGGATTTATTCTCGTATCCTACCGTGTTTATCCATCGAGGAGCATCGACGAAAGGAATTTCCTCGTCGTTCGGTATCGCTCGTTTAAACTCGGTCTCGTTCGACTGTCATGGGGGGGGGGGGGGGGGGGGGTAGTGCATTGTGCTTACAAACGCAGAGACTGGCGCGCGGCAGCTGCCGCCAACAGTCTCACAGTCTACTCCGATGCCTGCCCTCGCGAACGAGCGACAGCAGCGCTCACGAGCGTGTCGCGCCGCGAGACCGAGACGTCTCGCGTAACTTGCATTGTTTCTGCATTTTTTGTTTGTTTCGCTTTTTTTTATTTGTCCGTACATTTGCGGAGGAGTTTTTTTTTTGAGGTTCGAGTAGGAGGGAGGGGAGAAGCATGGTGCGTGCAATGTTGCCGATCATGCGGTGAATCGAGAAATAGAGAGCCGACCGTCCACCGATTGCGCCAACTTTTTTTCGCGCTTCTCGTTTTAGTGCGCGCGTCATCTCGTCACGCAACGAGTCCCAGGATTGTCGCGTCGATCCACCTCGTAGGTAAGTCTACCGAGGCGGACGTGTTTTTTCGCTGAGTTTTGAAGGAAGGAGGAAGTTCGAAAAAAAAAGTTTTGGAAAAATAAGAGTGAGAATGGAACTGGAATCTTCGGGAATTTGTCCGGAAACGTTCGATGAAAAAACTACCGGCAAATAACCTATACGCGAGTTTTCGGAGTGTTGAGAATTGGCGGTGACAGATGGCAAATTTTGGGCATTTCGCGAAGTCGAGGTCGCGCGGGGGTGCAATTGGGTCAGTCGTGCGCCGACGAGTAGCCGATAGAGGCTGAGACAAGGACGAGGACGATGAAGAAGGCCGTTCGTTTCTCGCGTTCCGGGCCCCCTTTCGGACTCGCTTCCCGTAGCGAATCGAGACTCTCTTTGTTCGCCGGTTCACGTGACATAGCGAAACGAGAGAACCTTGAAAGAAAATAAGAAAAAAAAATGTGGCTCGAGAATAAAACTCGTCGGTGTCGTCTTCCCGATCGTCGCGGTGTCGCCGTTCCGCGAGCGAGTCTGAAAAACCGTTTTTTCCTCGTTTGCTGACTCTGCACAAACTCGAATCGCGCTCGACACGCGATTCGGCCGCGGCTGAGTTGCGTCTCCCTCGCGATAGGTGGTAACACGTACTCGCGATGAAAAACAAATCTCGTTTGTTTGCGCGCGCCTAACGCTCGGAGCAGATGACGCGGATGATAGAGAAAGAGAGAGAAAGAGAGAGAGAGTGAGGTTATATCCGTGTGTACATATTTGCGACGCGCCTACACGACGAGCGTAGATACGTGCCGCGTGCAAAACAGATACGTTTGAAAGAGTTGCTGATCGCGCGATATACATATCCAAGCGTGGATCTTGCGCGCTGGCGCACTCGCGTAACAAGTGTATGAATCATCCGCCCAGCGGTGAATAGCCCCTGGCCTCTCTCGGTCTCGCATCGCGCGACCAGCATACTCCAATTAACTTTCCCGACTCGTCGTTTGAGTCGCCACTTCTCTCCACCCTCTCTCTCTCTTTCTCGCTTGCACGAACTTGACATGTGAAATACATTGCGTGCAGAAACGAATACCGAGTTATTAAGTTTAGTCCTCAATTAAGAGGTTATGTCTACAGTTCAACGTCGAGTTTCGTCAAAGTTAGGTTATGTACGAGTCGGAGTATAAAGTATCAGAAGCATAGCTGAACTTTTGTTTACGATTAATGCACTTCGAAAACTCCGTGTACCGACCAGCGCCATGAAATTATGTATGCGCGGTGCTCGTAGAGGGGCGAAGCTCCAGAACGCGAAATAAACATCTTTTCGTCTTTTTCTTTCGCTCTCACTCTCTCTCTCTCTCTTTCTCTTGGGGTATACATCCTTTATCTTCACCACTTTATTTTAACCACTTAATGCTTCCGCTATTAATTATTATGATTATTATTATTATTATTACTTTTGCTTAACTATGTAGACTCCAATTACTGCTGAAGTATACATACAGTAGAACCTCGATTTTTTAAAACTGAAATTGGAACTGAACATCGTGGGATTTTCGAAATCCGGATGAACGAAAATATTTTCGATAATTCGGGAAAATCAACTTTTGCAAAGTAAATAGTATGAAACTTTATTAATTAGCTAATTAATAAAATAATGAATTTAATTATTTATTTAGTTAAAAATTAAATGCTTTGTTTGATACAATTAATGAAGGTTTTACTGTACTATACTATTGCTGAAGTGTGTTTGAGTGTACTCGTGTAATGTTTAATTACTATAAATAGGTTATCTATCGCCTATCATTATCATCATTATATTTGCTATTCGGCTTTATCTATTGCTGGTTCCTCACCGTTCAATTACTATTTTTATCATTTAAGAATTATCTTCTCTGCTACCCTAATAGCAATAGTTCTAACCTCAATTTTTTTCGTTCTCTCATAACTCTTCGTTTTTTTCCGTCTCGGTAAATCTGAACCGTAAAAAACATCTGTGAATCCCGACTCGAGGACTCCTACGGTACGAAATAAATCCTACCGTGATGTAACATTCTCATGCTGCGTAATATTCTTTCTCTACACTTTACAGAGTTACGATTGCATATAACTCGTTACAATTTCATCTTATCTCGAATTTTTTTTATCATCGCGATATCTCTGGTTATGCAAAGTCAGCTTTGTTATTTCTTCGAAAATAGAATATGCGTCGTAACAGGAGACTCGGTACGAAGTTATCCAAGGCATAATAAGCTATTCAATCGATATATCCGTATTTCTTTTCCGTTCTTGCTGGTTCGTCAAGTCGACTAGATCGCGTATCCGATGGACGATCGTTGTCAACGTTACTTCGAGGAAGCTCGAGTAACTCGAGTGATCACGCGCGCTCTGGTTATTATTGTTCGGGCCGCGCCCGGACTGGAGTACCGTGCGCGCGTGCGCATCCTCGAGAGATTCGTCTTGCCCCCGGGGGAGTTGCCCCCCCCCCCCCCCCCCCCCCCCCCACCACCCGTCCCCACCCTTCTTATTTAGTTTCTTTGTCATTCGTGCGGCTCGGTACGTCTCCGCGCGTTATGTTCCTCCCTCGCGGTAATGTACAGGCCCTTTTTGCTCCAACTATTTTTACGCGTCCGCGCGGAAGCCCTCGTCGCGTTTGGTGACCGCGCCGGGTCATCGCTCCCTCGGCCGATGCGCACGCACGCACGCGCGGCCTACGTTGAAAAAATCTCGATGAACGATTCTTCCTGGTCGTGAACGAACGGGGTTCGATCGCCTCGCGATCCAAAGAGGGCCTGAAGCGGGCCCAATAAAAGGAGTCCCGGGAAAGGCCTGGAGAGGGCGCCAAACGATGCGGGAAAGGTTTAAACGGGGCCCGGGCGAATTTTGGGAAAAGGCCCGAAACGGGGCTGCAACGAAGATCGTGCAGAAAAGGCCCAAAGTGGGCCCTGAACAAAAATAGTCCGGAAAAGGCCCAAAGTGGGCCCCGAACAAAAAATAGTCGGGAAAAGGCCCAAAGTGGGCCCCGAACAAAAATAGTCGGGAAAAGGCCCAAAGTGGGCCCCGAACAAAAATAGTCCGGAAAAGGCCCAAAGTGGGCCCC
>JAPYZJ010002930.1:0-35478 GCA_030522765.1 Ophioninae sp. B BG-2022a | reverse complement strand
ATTGAACTCATCAACTGCAGCGCCGCCACAAGAGGCACGGATTTCGTGTCCACTTCTAAAGCACGCTGTGTCCACTCCTTTACTCTAGTCTCCATGGTTGCTACGAAGCGGCAGGACAGCAGAACAGCTGATTCGTGTCCACAAATTGTCATCATTCGTAAACGTGCACACGTCAGGCAGGTTACGATCCTCAAATCGTCTTTCGCATTCATTTTTCCGTTATTCGATCAACGAGCAGTATTGAGAAAAAAGCTGACATGAAACCAACTCCCGTAGCCGATGAAATGTTTCCGGAGGGTGCCGGTCCTTACATGGATCTCGAAGAGGTGATTTTTGAGACAAAAACAATAATGACTGTTCTCGATATATTTTGATTCACGCAAGCGATTTATTGAAAATTGTAGTCGATACAGGCCGGTGGGTCGAGCAGTTTGTTAATGGAACTTGCTGCCAATGAGAAAGCCGTTCATGCTGACTTCTTTAACGGTGAGACAATTTTCACTCCTCTCGAGCGCTCATAACCTCACAAACTTTGTATATGATCCTTTTTCTCATTTGGCGATTACAGATTTCGACGATTTATACGACGACAATGATTTGGACTGAAACTCTGTTGGATGCGCAAGATTATATCAGACAATTGTGATAAATATGTGAAAAAAACGAAACTGGGCAATAAAGTATCACGGGCCGGCCAAGTCATTTTTACATCTTCGAGTATTCAATGTTTTTTTCCCAGCTTCTTAGTGATTTATAAACAAAAATAAAGTACTTGATGGGACAAAGATGGCCATGTTTTAGCGAAGACATTTCAACCCATGCCGTGGTCATGCGATACACATTCGCGCGAAAGATCGTCATAGGTGGATGAACCATACAAATAGTTTCGTGTCAGCTTAAGATCGATAAAGAAGGTCTGGTACAAGTACGAACGCAAAGTACCTGAATTTTCTTGAATTTTAGAGATAATTACTTTTATTTACTTCATACTTTTTTCTAAGGAATCTTATTGATCAGCCTGTTATTGGCTTTGAGTGCAAATTTCAAAATCCCATATCATGTACAAATCACTGCATTTATCAAGTTACCACTTGCAATATAAATAACTTATGAAAAGGAAATCCAGCGGATTGAAAATATTTTCGAATTTTTGAGTGCAAAAGGACAAATCTTAGGAGAGCACGCTCGATCAAATATGTAGACGTCGTTAGTATGTATTACAATTTATTTATACGTTCCAGATCGAATCAGTGAATCACATCTGCATTTGTAATCTTGTGTGTTCTTCTGTTTTTCACGACAGAATATAATTATCATTATAAACGTGCCATAAGAAAATGAGTAGTAGTTACATTTTGTTTTTTTGTCGTTTTGTTGTTGTGGTGATTTTTTTTATACACGTACTGTAAGGTAATATATGTAAGATTATAATTTATAATACATACATACTAGGCGTACAAACCTGTGTGAGACGATGCACGATTAAAATAGCACCGAGTTTCAGTCACTCTACACGTCTGTCGGGTAAGTTTTGTTTCGTTTTATTTTTTCCTCTTTCTTGTTTCTTCGCGACGAACCTCTCGATGGCGCGAGTGTTTCTTTTCCCTCGCTCATATCCTCACCGTTTCATTCCTAATTACTTCAAAAAAATATATATAATAATAATAATAATTCACTCGATATGCCAAGTGCTGGATAGGGCTTAACAGATTATAAAGGCAGAACGGAAATTTTTTTGTATTTATGCGCGCTTTTTTTTAACCCGTTGGCCCCAGTCGATTCTTTAAATCCACGTTCTCTTCACTCCCGCTCTTACCCCCTCATCCTTCTTACCTTCCCCTTGACGCTAGTCGAACTAATTCTCGCCCAATTTTTCGAAAACGCCTTCTACGATTCTTCGTATCTAATTATAAAAATTATTAACATCCAATATCACGCGAATTCGCATATTTCTTTTTTTTCATTTTTTTCTCTTACTTTACTAGCATCCAACAATGATATCCCGAAAACAGAAATCGTTTCGTGAATCGTGCCATGCGCGCTTTCCGTCAAACGAAGAAAACAAATGCTGATCGTATCGAGAATTGCAGAAGTAGGACAGAAAAAAAAATATATATATATATAATGTATATGTATATGTGATATCTCGGGAATCTTCTAGACACCTAACGAGATATCGAATTTGAAATTCGATTTTGTTTCGTAAATTCGTGTCTTGTTGCGTAATCATTTTGAATTTTTGAAAATAGCGAGCATAACCCTGAGTCTAGCTCTCTGTCCTCGCATTCCAATTTCTCTTATTCTCTCACGCTCTTCTTCTATACTCTTCCCTGGCATTTCGCGTCCATCCATCTTCGCCGCGTCATGATGATCTCTGAGCCTCGGGGGTTGTTCAATGGTGCTAGTTGACCTCGAGATCGCTGTCGCCCTGGTCGTCCTGATCGGTCTCTTCCTCTTCGTCATCCTCCTCGGAGAAATATTGTGATGGTGGCGATAGTGGGTCTTCGGAAAGAGATGTGCGCGATGACGAGGGTGGTCGCGAGTTCGATCCTTCCAGTTTTATTCCGAGTTCGTCGATCGAAGTACTTGGTCCAGGAATGGTTACGGGGATGAATTTCGCCAAATCTCCCGATGCTAATTCTGTTGAGACAAAGGGAAGTATATATGAAAAAAGAAACTGACCAACTGATCTATCAACGTACAGCCTAAATCGTTAGGTTTCAATATCTCATATCTTGACAGTTGGTTTCATTTTTTACGTGAGAACACAATAAAAAAGGATTTCACTAAATTCTTCCCTCGAGGGGGTAAAATTAAGGATGCGAGTTTTCAAAATTCGTAGTTTCCATAAAGCACCACGACAACAATAGTGCTCCCTGAAAATCTTGTCGTTGTAACATTTTCAAAAATTCGAATGGAAATTATAGAATTTCCTGAATTACTCACGTTCAACGTATTTCTCCAAAGATTTCGGAACCATAGATTTGGCTTTCTGCAAATCCTCTTCCGAACATTCACCCTTTTCCAAACCTGCAAAAGCAATGTACGATTCACATTATTTTGAACAAGTAGAATCAATTCTATAATATTTGTTATATTTCTGTGTTTCTAAATTTGCGATTTACTTCTTATTCTTACCAAAAGCCAGCCCCATTCTTTTAAGCACTTCGATGTCGTCATGAATCTCAAACTTGTCGTTAAAGTTAAACAGGTACTCGGTTCTGCAAAAGCGAAAGAAAATTACGTGAGGTTAGCGAGAGAATAACGAAGTATGTATAGAAAATGTCGACATCGAAAAAAAAGCTAACTTGTCGTTCGAAATGCTGCAGTCTATGACCGTCTTTTTGCTTGTATTGACTATGAGAAAGGGTAGCTGTATGGCAGAGTTCGGTTTTGGCGGGCCCTGTAGGCTCTCGTTGAGACAATTGCGTTCGACTAAATTCTTGAACGAAATATGTTGTAGTATGAGCTGATGAAGCTGCTGCGTTTTTCCCTTGATTCGTTCGATCTTCTTTATTTTGTCCTTCTCGAGAACGGAGCATTCCTGTAGCGAATTTATGGGCAACCCTAACCATCGAATTTCCTTCTTCTCTTTTGATATTATGTCCATGGCCATCAGTACGTTCAGGGCATCGTAAACTCGTCTTCTTATATTTTTTTGATCGTACTGCTGCAAACCGACACGACACGAAATGCCATAAATAAAGTTGTCTCTTTTCCCTTCGGACATAAACTACGAGAAAAACATAAAATGTATTCGTGTATAACGAACCTGATCCGTCAGGGAGTTTATGTGCGAGGGATCGCTGAATTCTGCGACGAGCTCGTCAGCTACTTCGTTGTAAGAAGTTGTACCTTTGTTCTTAACTTTTTCACAAACTTTCATGGAAAAGTGTCGCAATCCTTTGCCCACCTTTTCTGTTTTTCTCCGTTTGCTGAAAACGCGAAAACCAAGACGTTATTGAATTTACCGTTTCCGCATTGCACATAGAAATTTACCGTTTCCGCATGGACAAATAGAAATTGGAAATTGTCAATTGAAGTGCAAAGAGCGAATCAGCAATGTTTCAGGTAAGTAAACAGGCAATAAAAAGAATCCTATGTCAAAACTTTCATAACGAAATGTGAAAATAATGAGGAAGTGCGTCAATCATCAGACCTGTTTCAGTCGTACATCTTTACATAATTTCTTTGACCGGTAAATGATCTGGATATTGCCAGGTTGATATTATTCGAAAAAAGTCATGCTTGTAAACTGATAAATATTTACTCAGGCACAAAATCTCCGCTCTCAGGATCCTGGCGTTTTCTCGTACCGCTGTGATCCAAGATTGGACTTATGAACGTTTTCCCAGATGAATCCTTCATTATTTGTTGACTCGCCGTCTGTTGCTGTTGTTGCGATACTATCGCCTGTTTTATGTTGCTCTGCAAATAAAAGGTACATTCTCCGATACAGGGAAGACAGGGAAAAATTCAACGGAAAGACACAAAATTATCAATAACTCTACCATTTGAGCGGACGTGAGTTGTATAGTCTTTGTCACCATGGATTCACCCGTTTTCACAGCCGACATTTTAGCATTCTGGAGCGGTATTGTGACGAGCCCTGAGTAGTGAAAACATAACCATTGATATTGTTACATTATCAGCTACATTCGAGACTTCCTTTCACAGATTAACTCTTTTTTCTCCCAATATTCTCACATTTTATACTTTATGCATTGGCTGAGAGAAAACAACACAAAAATAGTCTTACTTTGACCAGGCGTAGATGAACTTTGTAAGCTGATCGTTCTTAGTACTTGGGGGCCTGGTGACAGAACCTACAGTATTTGCAAGAGTAAGACATCAATCTAGGCCAAAGGACATATCGAAAAGAAAAATTTCCTCTGGATCCCGGAACCTTTCTTACCTGAGAGTCTTGGCCAGGTGCCTTGAAGACTTTGAGGCCTGCAGTATTCGGAGTACCTACTATATTGCCTAAAGTTTTGTTGGCTGTACTCTGCACCACCTTGATAACTTGTGGATGCCCTGCAATCATCATCGAAACAAACAATGCTAGTCATCCAAACAAATACTCTGATGTAAGGACCAAATACATAGGCTATCAAACGACAATCCTGTATGTATTTTCGTAGCATGAACAGATGTTGCAAGGGTATACCAACGAACGGGTGAAGCACCACAGTCTAGTACTGCGCTCTACGCTATGCATAAGCATTTTTGGCCGCATGGAAGGAAAAACTGTCTCGGGCTGTAAAAGTACAGACCAAGCGGTATTTCGAGTGCGAAAGGCATTTTTCGACATGGCCAGGATCATTTCCAACAGGCTTAAAGAAAGTTTAAACGAATCGCGCGAGCACGTTTTTCTCGGGACGAAAGGCGACGGATTATTCGTGGAGCGTGCGCGCGGAGGAATATCGCGAATTATAACGAACAAGTACACGGAAAATGAGGGCGGACTGTAACGTTATATATAACGCAAGGCGAGACGCGTTCAGCGTAGAATTTAAATTTTTTTTCATCGCGGTAAAGAAACGATAAGTGGATGAGAAATAGGCCGCTCGCGTACATGCTTTCGATTGTTGGCGGTTGACTTGTGGCAACTTACCGTGAGCGTCGTGTATCAAAAAATTCATAGTTTTATTTTGCTGTGTCATCGCTGATAACAATGGTACGTGGTGACGCGAAAAATTCAATCATGCAACAACGTTGAAGTGGCGAAAAAATAAAAAGATCATAGGTGCAGCCGCTCGTCCGGGCTCAACGTATCACCAAAATGGCGACTTTCTTCGGTCACCATTTGCGAATGAAATATCGAATATTAAACCGCTTGTTAGTTAACAAGAATACGCGTTACGCGGAACTACAACGACAACACTATCCCGCAAAATTGGCCATATTTTCACGAATATTCGCTCGTTCCGTACGGAGCTATTGGAAAATTCAGGCTTTTGCGTGCAAATAGAGCAGAGATGAGCTTGGCGGCAGGACAAAGCTAAACAGCTGATTGGTCATTCGGATGCGATAGCTTTTCCTGCAACACTTATCGTTCAAATATCCCCAAATTTTATTCTAGGTATTATTTCGCAAGCTTCGCCTCACTTTCGGCGATTCAAGGCAATCTGCAATACCGACTGCGCCGCTGCGTCTCAACCGGGAACATAAACCCGACAAATTCACTTTCGACTTTTGGTCCAATGTCAGATCTTTCGGAAAAAAAGATCTGTGTTTCAAGACAGATCTTTTTTTTCACAAGAAAATATGTCGTTTGGAAACTTGGAAACGGGATATTTACGAACTATATGTGATTTACATTACCTTAATGGTTTCAAACCGAAAGCGCTATTGTAAATGCGACGACAGAACGACGGCAAGCAGCGATGCGGAGATTTCGCGAATTGAAACGATATCCAAAAAATAAATGGTTGGCAATTGTTTCAGTGGGATTTTCGTAGCGAACGACTACAAGTACATTCGGTTAGTAGTGACTCACGATCAGCAGAGACGATCATTTTGATACACAATATCGTCAGCAGTGCTAAGTCGTGCGAGCACAATAGCTCGATAACACGTCAAAATCTATGGAATTCATGTGCAAATAAATCATTCGCGACTGTACATCAAAGTCACAGCAAAAATAAAGTCGCTCTGTTTGAATCATCTCATAGGTTATGTTCACGGGTCAAATTTGTATCCCCCTCAATGTTAATCAAAATCACTCCCGTTTCAACATTTCACAGGCCGTATTAAGTGATTTTACAAACGCATAAAATTATACTTTTTTGAGTTTCGATTCTCGCAATATTGACGTACGGCTCTGAACATATTAATAGCAAAAGTCTCTTTTGACTAGCTACTCGATTCGGTCGGTCAAAGCCGGTCACACGAATTGTTTGTACTCGTGCAAGGCCATAAGCCTTGAACCAATCAGATTACCCGCATTCCGCTGTTCCCATAACGGTATTGGTCGAAACTTTACCCGTGAAGTATAAACCTCTTTTTTTAGCTTTTACGTCACACAGCTTCCATATAATGCTAAGAACAAGTGCTAAGTTACAAACACAACATTGTATCAATCGAGTCATACTTTGCTAATAAACAAATCCCAGACGACTGGGAGTGGGGGGTGACTCAACTCAGGATTTTCGCTATGGGAAATGTCCGGAGTTTTTAATATTTTACTCTACTATTCGTTGGGCTAGTCATGTTATGAGAACTTTGCATGCCGACCTATATATAACTGCAATATATATAATGCATGCTCATATTCTGTTCATTGTGATATCACAATGAATATACTAATTACTATGCCGGCAAGCAACTATTGTAACTGTTCGCAAAAGTAATAGAAGTATTTATCCTTTTGTTACACACATTACAAACCCTATAATTTCAAGCTACGCGCTACCGCGATACAAATATTTTCATAAAATGACTAGCGCCGTGTAGAGATTCGGAATAGAACTAAAAAATGCGGACGAAACGCTATTCAGTCTGATACATCCGAGTAGCGCTTTACAGTTTCGCTTTGATTCGAACCACATGCAAGACACATATAGGAGTTTTTTCTAGCCAATGACGATTTCAAACACCGTCGGCTTGAGATTTCGCATTTCCGATGTTTGAAAAGCGTTGCCGTCAACACGCTTTCATTTCCTAGAAGCGCCTCTGCTCTTTTCTGTTCCCATTCGAACATTTTGCAATTATCGAACAAGCCGTCGAGCAACTATTGAAAATATCCATCCAGTGAGAATAATGTTTGATTACGATATACATAGTGCTACGGATGCCGAGGGTCAAGTTTGGAAAAAATTTAATTGTTTTGGATATCGGGACTTTACCGAGGCCGTCAAGTGATGTCGTTCTCTATTTTTACCCCGATAAATTATTTTCCATATTAATGGAAACTTTTCGACAATTCCATATTGTTGCGTTACTTTTTCTACCTTTTTGCTTGTTTTATAAATCTTGCGTATATGAACGTCGTATTTCACTCGTCAACATTAGGATTAATCAATTTTCGCACTAGTATATTGCACTGAGCAAAAAGGTCGCCGCTATGTAAATAACAGTAAACGATTATAATTTGAACGAAATGCACTATTTTTCACGGGTTTCTCTCGCGTGCAATAAATCTCCTAGGAAGCTTGTACCCTGCGACCAAAATGATTTTTTTTTCAGCGGTTTTCGCGATTGGAAACTGCGCGTGATCTCCAGAAACAGCTGTTTTCGCCAGTCTCTCGTACAAATACATCAAGCGTTGGGTGTTGGGTTGCATGTAGTTTTTTTTCTCCGACTGGGCACCGTCCACAGTCGCGAGGACGTTAGTGGCCGATTCGCGTACGTACGTACGGTGGGTGTTTGTGGCCGGAGGTGGTTGTCGGAGGAGGTTATAACACCGGCAATTTCAGGCCAAAATGGACGATATAGCACTTCGAGCATCGGATCGTGTTTTAGAAGTGATATTCTCGTATCTAGATTTAAACGCATTGCGGAATTGTGCGCTCGTGTGTAAAAAATGGTACACATTTTTGAACGATGAAAACAATGAGATATGGCGTATGCACTGTAAGAGAAGACTTCCTCGGGAAGCGTTGAGCTCGGACCTTTTATTGTCCGTACCAACGTACAAACAAAAATTACGAGCGTTCCAATACGCCTGGAATCCGCATGATTGTTCGCGAAATATTTACATTAAATCAAATGGTTTCACTCTGCACAGGTGAGATAGTCCGCTCGCAACATTTCCTCAAAAATTATTTTTTTTCATGCCCCGTCTTTGACGTCAAGATTCCCGTCATTCAATTTCCATTTGGTTTATCATTATAAATTGATTCTAACGCTTTTTATGTTGTTCCGAAAAATTAAATCTTTTCTTTTACAGTGCGCGAAGCAATCCTCCATTTCACTAAGCTCATTATTTTTCAGTTACATTTTACATTGAGATGTTAATGCACCGACGCTTCAAACATATTAGTGATCGATTTCTGTGAAAATAGGAAAACTAAGAATGAATATTGATCACCTGCATAGTTTGTGTCAAAGCGATTGTGCAATTTTGTGCAGAACACGTTAAATGGGAAAGCGATAGTGATGTCTTCAGCTGCATTGTACCAAAAAAACAAAATCTAGTGATTTCATTTTGAGTCTGTGCAGGGGCCTAGAATTTCCAGTGGCCATAAAAAACTTAAACATTTAATCAATGGCAGTTACGAACTTTATTTTAATGTATTAGAATACGTCAAGAGTATTTACGATAATGTAACATTTACAAACATAGCTGCTAGAAGCATCTTAGAATTTTTGCAAATCTGCCAGAATGGAAGTATTTTTCACATATTGATGTTCGGCAAGAAATTTTTGAAAAAGTGCTGTCCTTTAGAAGAGTTTAACGGCAGGTAAATGCGCATCACTTATATTTCAGATATCCAGTGGCTCAAAGTACAGACGGCTGCAGGGGGAAGATAGGCTTCAGGTATGGAAGACACGCCTGGGAAGTAATTTGGCAAGGTCCGCTGGGTACAGTAGCTGTTGTAGGAATAGCGACGGAAGATGCCGTGCTTCTCAGTCATGGATACATAGCCTTACTTGGTTCGAATGAGCATTCTTGGGGGTGGAATTTGGTGGATAATCATCTGTTGCATAATGGGAATGCTCAGGGAAATTATCCACTGGTTAACAATGCTCCAAAATATCAGGTAGCTATAAAAAGATATTTATTTGGGTATTGTAAGTTTTCGATCAAGTTATGGCAAACGAGGTATCAAATTTGTTGTATTTTGGACAGCATGTAAGGGCTGAGAGACTTCATATATCTGTGTAATAATTATTTCCCCAGATCGTTCTTTATGAACGAAGAGGATTGGGAATATTGAGCTACTTGGTATCATCCTGTTGTCAATAATTTAAAATATAAATACGTTTTCTGCTGCATCAAGATAAACCCAAACATATCTTTTCATAGCCATTTTCAATATTTACAGGTGGGAGAAAGGATTAGAGTAATATTAGACTGTGACGACAAAACCTTATCTTTTGAAAAAAAAAATGAATTCCTCGGTGTAGCATTCAGAGGTAACGTATATTATATTTATTTATGCTGGATAATGAGAAAAAAAATGTTTCTGTGGGACATGGATATTGAATTTTGGAAGTGAAAGTTTCTCCTGGTATCTGTGCTTCCAATCTGAAGATTCTCATTTACTCTGCATCAGCGATTGAATCATATTCTTGCGATTGTTTTGGCTGCAGGCCTACCGGACAAGAGATTGTACCCTTCGGTATCGGCAGTTTATGGAAACACGGAAGTCTCTATGATATACATTGGGAGACCATTGGACGGTTAACGCGTTTCGATACCCGAAAGAAGAAAACTTCACCCACATCAATCGTATATCGACCGATCAATCATTCAGAGAATTGCGTACGCTTTATTTTCGTACACAAACCGCGTGATTTATCCATGCTGGTGATCCGTGTCGAGTCGTTTACTTTAACATTGGTGTAGATTATTTTTTCTTTCGTACCAACGGGAAAAAGTTTCATTCCTTCATTAGAATTAACGGAAACTCCGAAATGACACTTCACGAGCTGTAACAATAGCTGTAAATACAACGCGTTGATGAATTCCAAGTTTATCGCTCACACTATCGAACATTAATTGCGTATTGCGGATGCCATTTCATATTCGAGTTAAGAATGTATTTGATCATAGAGTTATGACCAAAAAGTAGTCGATGTGTTTGAACGATCGCATTTCCAAATTTCCTAGGTAAAATATTGCATCAAACTTGCATAAGTGTGCAAGTCAATTGAATCCTCTGTTCGGTCTAATGAATTAAAGTTACGCGGAAGAAAAGACAAATAACTAATAAGTTCATGCAAAATTTGTCACGGTTGTCGCAACGGTCTAAATAATGATTTTGAAGGATCTTCGATAACGAGCAAGTTTTTCTTCCAATATTGTGTGCGCCAAAGAATGCGGTAGATAGCTTATTGAAATCGTGTAAAGTTTAAGCACGATGATTTTCAGCGATAGTACAAATAATCTGACGGAGTCATGCGAGTGACATTTGAAAAACAAAATTCGATTAGACCAATTTTTTCAACAATCGATTATACCTAGGTAATTGAAACGAACTGTGAGGTATCCGTGGAAATGCATATTTAGCTTTTTGTATGACAATTGAGTAAACATTAGACCGAACGGATTAAGATAAGCTTCCTCCGTGAGAAAGTTAAAAGTAGAGAATATTGAGGGAGAACATTGGAAAATGCTGATTCGAAAATTCATTAATTTCTTCACGCGAGATCGGAGTGAAAAGTGGAGAGGTGACAGGGATTGAAAAACCCTCTAGTGTTACTGTCTCAATGTACATAGCAAAGAGCCGTTTAAACAAAGTTTTTGGCGTTTATCGAGCCAGCTGTTAGTCGTTATGAGGAATACGCTTTTTCTTTGAATTTCTTGCATAAATTGGCAGAGTTATGTTGCGATGCGCAGAAAAAACAAAACATTACGTCGACAAATCTCGCTCGTGTTTACACTGTTCGAAACATAATTCTGTTTTACCGAACTTCCACGTAGAACCAGAAAAGCCAAGTTATTTCAGGAAAGCTTTTTTTGTCCTCCGAAAATTGAAACATCATTGTCGTTTAATGGTCGTAGTAATGAATTGTCGACAAAGCAAGTCCAAAAGTACAAATAAAGCAGCTTACCTCGTATCAGTCCAAAGAAATAATTCCTTTACGTCGCAAGATCGCTTGTGATTCTAATTGTGTTTAAAAGTGTTATTTCCTCGATGCTTTCGTTTGTGAGCTTTGATGTTCTAGTTCCGTAACAATCTTTTGCAATACCAGACGATAAGAATCCGATTGAATACACAAGCGATCAGAACTGAGATTTTGTGTTACATGCCTGTGTCCATTTCGACGCTATTTCATATAATAGTTATTTATGTTTACTTTTATGCAATTGATGTACATTTTTTTTTCCAAAGAATGTATATTACAATCGATGCAAATGGTATACTTAAAACGCGAAATGTGTAAATGAAGATGCGTTCAAATAACGGAAAGTATAAATGTAAGAGAATTTTCGAGAAAAAAATGAACCGCGCGTGAACACACATACACAAGCACGTTTTATGTAAATATTTCATTCTTCGTCATGATTATATGAAATGCAATAATGATAATAATTGTTTCTAAACTTTTGTACAGAATTGTATGTATATACGCTAAATATTATATACATTTACTGGTACAATCATTATGGTTACACCTTGAATGAAAAATAAATTTTATTTCTTATGAATACCGCTTGGTATCGTTTCGTTGTGTTATAAATATCGACGGTTTGTTCGTCGATGATAGGTGCCTTAATCTTCTATTCGGATATCTGGGGAAAAAAAAGAAATCATGAGAGTGGACGTATTTCGTTGAATTTTTGTCGCGTGAGCTAACGACATTAAAAAAAAAGAAAAACTATGCGCGTATTCGAGCGTAGAGAAATATATATTTACATGAATCATTTTATTAAAATGTCGCAAATAAACGCAGATGCACTAGCTGAAGCTTTTTGTGTGTCTATCGTATCGCCGCTAAGGTAAAACAGGTTTATTTGTACTCGCGCTAACGTTCGATATGAAACTTTTTTTTTGTTCGATTGCTGTATAAAAATATTTTAACCTTTCCTACGTGAGGCATTAATCAACTTTCTTATACCTATGTAACAAACCAATATTAGCATTAAACATCGATTACATTTGAACTTTAAGGGCTTGACAACACTTATACAATCACCATGTAACTCGAATATATAGCAAAGATGTGTAAACGCTTAATTTTACGCGGCATACCAGTGAGACAATAAGTACGTCAGGACTTTCGGTGATCGCATTGGCTTTCATTTATTGGACTGCAGTTTTTCATATATTTCATATACTCAGACTTTTGACTGAAATGAATACGGACAAGCATTCATGCTTGTATCTCCGTGAGTTTCGTGATAGAGAAAATAGCTTCGTACCTTTAATTATAATACGGCCTTTCGTTATTCCCAAAATAGCTAAAATATCGATTTCTCAGTAATTGAATGGCAATGGCCGCTTAATTCACCATTCGTATATTTATAATATACGATTCAGGGGTATTTGAGGGTTTCTCGGTTATTCCGCCACAATTATAATTAATACGACCAGGTTGATAATTAATACGACCCACGTTTTGGTCGACAGTTACAAATTAAAGTAATCGTATTAAAAGCATCGAGTTATGCTTCGCTGTGATCGTTCATTGTAATTTTTACGATTTGCTACAGCATTTAGAAAGCCAATCATGAAGCTGCAAGGGATAGTTGATTCTTCACAAAGAATATAAAAAAGAGTAAGTGCGTGTGTGTTTTTAGCGCGTATGCCCGTTTGAAGTGAAAAGAATAAGTTTTTATTAGCTCTGCAACCAAGTTCGTGCATGCAAAATGATACGTACTGTCAGAAGTTGAGAAAACAGATACAGCTAAATAATTCTACTAATAAGTATGTTCTTTTTTTTAGGCTGACTAGATCTATTCATAAATACCCAAACGGTCATTATCATGTGGATGAGTCTGTTTCCACCGATAATGATAAGCGTTACAATTTTTTTCTTCTTCTTTTAATTTGAGTAGTCACCCTTTCTCTCTTAATCGCAATGCGTGTGGCCGTTGTTGAGTTCATCCGCAGTATGTTGCGCCTCGTTATTATGGTCGCTATTTTCGGTGCGCTCGAGATAATCGATCGGTAATTCCAACGAGGGCTTGACTCTCGTCAGTGGAAATTGAGTAATCAAGTAATCGCATAATGTGCAAAAAAGCTTGCACAATATTGGGCACAACAATCCTTGGTGAACTATCGCACACAGCCGATAGTTCTGTGTGCCGAAGGGATCAAGAATCGCTGGACATAGTATATGGCTGAGATTCACCTGGACTGGCTGTCAAACAATGACATGAAAACTATATAGTATGTGAAGGAATAAAAGGTTAAATCTATTCCTTGCTCTTTAAGTCTAAACACACCAGAGCCGCAGCCTGCAAAATCCACCAGTGGTAAATGAGATTTACGCCGTAAGCGAATATCGACCAGCTGAAATCTCGTCGTGGCTCGACATTGTAAACACCTTAGAATAAAAATGTTTATTATTTTTTACTACTTCATTAACGATGGTTTTATAAGAAATAATGTGCTCACCTCCGACTCTCAAAAGGTAGTAAGGTATCACGAGCATCAAACCGTGCTGCACATAGTACATAGCCTTATCGGGGAAAATCTGGAAAAATATATGCTTAGAGAATAATTACCCGATAGGAAAAGGTCAAAGATCAAAATGAGACGTACGTGACGAGATTCTGTCTCTGGAAACAGATAAGCCAGCACTGGTCCGTTCAGGAAGTTCAAGTGTATTCTAAAGATTGCCGTTACGATGGGACTCGGCTTGGCTGATAGGAGATACAACTGTTGAGAGATTTTAATACGGTTATTGGTTTTTTAATCAACAGTGCCCCTCGGCTACTTCATAGTTGTAGAGGCAAATGTACAGATAAATGTTATTGAATGCAAGCACATTTTTCGGGTGACCTAGCATCTGCTGTTCAGCAGCATTTTTGCCTGAATTCGTAACTTCTTCAGAATTCATTCAAAAACATAACAGATTTTGACAGGATGAATAATTCTTCATATTCTACTACATTGGCAATTCGAAGCTAGCTGTGATACATGTGCCAAACATTACCTGCACTGCGGTAGTCACGTGACAAGGATTCAGTAGATAAACCATTGTTCTGCTCGTGAATTTAAATCCAATTTCTATACCCAGTACAAGAGTCATGAGAACCAACAAGAGTTTTCTTCCGGTTCTCTCGGTACTGGCGTAAGGAACACATTTGGGAAAGTCTATCTTTTTGTAACCCCAAAATAGGCAAGCTCCTATGAGAGAACTGGCTAAGAAAGTCTCCAATATTCTTCTCTGCGGTGTGATGAAGTTTGCGCACTCGGGTCCCACGTTTCGAAGTATAGCAGGATTCACGCCGTCGTATGCCCACTCAAACATTTTCCTGCCTAAGCAAGAATTAAAGTGATTCGGCTAGGTTGTATAATTCGCGGTACACAAAATAGTTTATACCGTATCGGTCATTGGATATGCCATGCTTTTTTGTACTAATTAAATATGTGTACTTGCTACGAAATTATGTAACAAAACTCTAGCCTTCTCTGAACTATGCATCAGTTTCCAAATGACTAATCAAGGTCAAGGCGTAATAGAGAAAATGACTGGGAAGTAAGATTTGTAATTAAAGCTTTATCTTGGGCTCTGTGACAGCGATACGTTACATAGCTATGACTGTGTGATCAGTACATTTATGCCTCAAGTAGAAAAGTGATTTACTTTATCCGCTAATAGTACTATCTTTGGAAAAGGAATGTTGATAAAATGAAAAGTCAAGAACTGTACAATGGTAAGATTCAGAGCAGATATTATTATTCAAATGCACTATCCACGAAGTCAAAGTTACAGCTACATTCTTATGCAAGTTTTGCAATAAAAAAATATAGCTCGTCAGATAAAAACCCATTCATATGTTAAGGATGCAAATCGAGGAGAAAATGCAGGAAAGATGGTGGATATTTTTGTCTAACAACGGTTACGATATCCTCAAATTATAAATGTGGAAAACGATTTTATGACTGCGATAGAAAGGCATAATTTTTTCTCCGTTGAAAATATAAAAAAAGCTCATTTTTGACAGGTAAATCAGAGTAGATAGAATTTTTATGGCATTTCGAAAAAAAAAGCTCATAACTCGCTGTGTTACAGAAAACTTAAAAAAAAATGGTTCGTGTTACTTCGTTACGTAGTTTTCAATCTCAGGAAATACCACTGAGCATTCAATTATTTAACGACACACAAATATCGATAGCGAAGATATCGAGTTAACATTTCGGAATGAAATTTCATTCAAACGAGCGATGTGTTTTACGCTAGCATGAAACAATAAGTTATTATCGCGTTTATTGGATTTGATACGGACGTGTGGAAGTCGTGATACAAATTCTAATCAGATTTGCTAAGGTTAAAGTTAGTTTCTGACAGGCACGCGCAACTACGGTCGGCAATTAAAAATTTTATGAAACGCATATCAGGTTGATATTGCTGACACTGGCATTGTTTATTTTGTTCATTAATTCTTTACGTACCAGCCGGTAAAGCGCTTTTTTTTCTTAAATCCGCTATTCAAAGATGCGACTTTCAGTTCCGTCGATGAATTGAACAGAAAATCGTTTACTTCGTATATTCAATTTAGTTACAGCTCAGTGAAATAAGTGTCGTCGACTACTTTCGATAATCTCGAATCTCGAATTACACTCGTGGTATCATGCGGCGCGGTGCCGCGCTCAGGAACGGGGGAAAACATTCAAGCTTTTCTGCCACCAACTTAACAAATTTCATTTACTAGATTTTGGCGGGTAAGTTACTATATTACCGTCGAAAAGTTCGCTATAAAATCCGTTAAGCATTCAATATATTATCAATGGTGGAAAAAATTCTCACAGAATAACGAGCGCTACGTGCAGGCAATACATAGAACCTCCTCTTTGTTGACGATGGTTGGCGACAGACGCGCGAAACCAAATTTATAAAATGTTATAAAAATATGTTTGTATTTCTTTTTTACTTTCCTCGTTTGAAATCATTTGCCAGGTTTCATGAATTTAGGTTAGGATCGTCCCATCTGCATCCAACAAACATCTCGCTGTAGGGCGCAGAGCTTTTTAAGGGATCGATGACAATCTGAATATCAGGGTTATTTGAAAAAATGAATAATTCATAAATCAAAGATAATATATCAATATATCAAATTAAAAAGCCGCTTAGACATTTTCTATTTGACAGCAAAATTGGATATCAATTTTCATCATTACTTACAATAAAATTGTAACAGACCGATGTCTGTACATTGACGATATTAAAAAAAATGATATGGGGGCTCTTTAGAAGCCAAATCAACAGTTTTTAGAATTTTTGTCTGTCTGTCTGTATGTTTGTACGCGCATCACTCAAAAACTACTGCATGGATTTGAATGAGGTTTTCACTGCTCTACTTCTAGATGCCTAACTTAAAGTATAGATTATAGTTTACAACATAAAAAAATATTGTTTAAATATTTTATTTTTTAATTTTTTGTTTGGGTTTGTTTGTTTGGGTCATCATACAACAAAACTTGTTCACCTACAAGTATTGAAAAATATAACTTAAATGAAACGTATGCTGTCTTTTGTTGTTCATTTCTCACCCATGCAACCACAGCGAAGCGTTGCAGGGAACAGCTAATAAAAAATATCACTAAAAATCGATTTTCTGTTCGCTTCATTGTGAGCTCACACGAGTAACGATCTTTTTCGAAACAGTCTTTTGCATTTTTCCAATTATAACAGCAATGCATTAGACACGTATGAATATTTTCAAAACCCATTCTATACAACTTTCGCGCGTTTTTCGAACTTTTAAGCTATCGAAAATATCTTAAGATGATGTTCACCACATCGAGCACTTCGCATATAATTTTGATGTATTTTTTCATTTAGTATTATTTTTAGACTACGATAATTTGATTCTGAAGTTCAAGGGAGATATCACATAGATTGGTGTGGGAAGGAAAAACCCTAAATTCGGGTTCCTTGTGAAAAGAACATCAACAACATAATTCCACCGTAACGTTGCCATAGCGACCTCTCGTTGACGTCACTTTTACTGTCTATTAACGCGATACTTTGTCAATGTACTACATACCTGTTACGATCAACTCTAAAGTGTTAAATACGGCTAAACCATTTCAAATAGAAAATGGACGTTAATTTCAGTTATCAAGAAATCAAGGCGCTGCAGGAATTGATAGCACCACCGAAAGGCGAATCCGACTCCGATGATGATCTCCCACAAGCTGGTGCTCGAAAATTGGGTGTGTCCAAATGGCAGAATTATACATTTTACACTATTACATCAAATTTATGGATTTTTGCATCATAACTTTCATAGCTGATTGGCGGATTACATATCTTCTTTTGTACCAAAATCCTAGCTGAAGACCTTTGTCCTCTGTTGATTTTTTGTAAATTGTCTAGGCAAAAGCTTTGCCATCGCAATTTAATATAATTGGCAAAATAAATGCTATAAAATTCGGTAATATACGAATCACGTTGATACATTGAAGGACCTGGAGATATCGGTGCACCGAAAAGCACGCCGCAGGATTACGCAGGTCCCCACGCCACCTTGAAGGCCGAGGGTGATGACATTTGGCATCCGTCAGAAATCTCCGATGGTCCGACAACGGAAATTCTCGATCCTCGCACCGTTCCAGAATACGAGATTAAGTTTAAGCAATCAGTGCGTCCTGAAGATGTATATTTGGGTGTAAGTCGTTCGAAGATCATGTTTAAGACGTAGGGCAACTCAATGACTCCGGTAATTAATATAACCATTGCGCAACGAGGCGAACTTCGTTTCTTCCGTTCACAGATGGGTTTCAAGACCCCTGCTTCGACATCCTGCGAGTGGCTGGCAATTAACGTAAAACTACCTGGGGAATCGCGTGAAACAGTTGAACTCTCGGTGGAATCTGACTTCATTGATATCCGAAGTCCAAAGTAAAGAAACCTCGAATTTCTGCATTTCTTTAGTGAGAGTATCACCCAATACGAAGTCATTCGTGTTATGGAAGTTTTCTTTCAACAGATACAGATTGAATCTGCCGACTCCACATCCCGTCGATCCGAACGATTCGTCGGCAAAATGGAACGTCGACATGTCGATCCTGGAAATCACTCTGAGAATGATCCGCGACCTGGACGGAATCAATTTTTAATCCTTCGAACGCGGTGCACAATGAAACGTGGGATCCTGAAATCGAAAACGTGAAACTTCCAACGCAAGCGAAGAAAAACAGCGGAATGTCGTTTGTGTTTGATTCGTATACTTTTTCTTTTTTTGAATTTATCATTTCTATTCGCGTTTGCACATGTTTTCGTTATCACAGTTCATTGATAGGTCCCGTTGGGTTCATTCTGTTTCTGAGCCACAGTTGGTCTCGTCCGAATCCGAAACCTCCATTTTGGCAACACTTTGTCGTTTGTTGTCTTCGACACTCTTGATATCCGTGACTCCTCGTTCCTCCTTGATTTCTCGTTCCGTACATCGTTCCGATTTCTTCTCGGGCTCGTAGTACCTCAAATAACCACACGCCACTTTCGACGCTTTGGACTTTCTTATAACCCGTATCTGTGGCAAATGCGATTAAAGGGAAAAATCGAAACGCTTATTCTGTTGCCTAATGTGAATTTATCGGCGTCAATGATTTTCCGTACCGTTTGAACAACGTCGTGGTTGTACTTTTGATCATTCTTCGCATCCATGAACACCGAATATTCCAGCTGACGCGCAATTTCCCGAATATCGGCTTCGTCTATTCTTTTCTTTATTTCTGCACGAGCCTCGTTGCGATTTTGCGTCAATTCGGCAAGTAATCGGTTGTACGATCGCTCCCGTGCCTGGAACAGTAAAAATGATGATTTTGGAATTTCTATAACACTGGAAGACAAGCTTGTCGTAATTTGTCAACTAGGAACAGTCAGAAAAATATAAACATGTCTGTAACGTATATAGTGATTTTTTAATATTGCATTTTTGTTCAATTTGTGTCCCTGTTTCAACGATGCAAAATTCCATCGCAACTTCCTTTTTAGAACATCCACAATATCTCATTCCTTCCATTTTTTCCAAGATCTGTAACTTTCCGTCCAGATCGACGATTCGGCAGTACTTTTCGAATAAATATTGTTCTCCACGGTCGAACAGCAAGGAACTGTGTCGCTCTCGAGGAGGAACAGCAGTTTATCTTTTCGGATTTCTATTTTTCCCGAAGATTTATAAATAATTCGTATGAATAATGATAACCTCGGGCGCAGCAAAAACGATTTCCTGTGGTTTCCGGAAGAAGTGTGTGTATACCCAACGGCGACCAGAATTCTGTCGCGAATTTTGCATCCCAGTGCCTTCGATCTGGGAAGCTAGCAACTGTTTTTTATCCGATCGAATCGAGAGAAAAGCGTCGATTCGCTTCTTCAAGTTTGTTGCATCGCAGCACGCGTCACAATATCTGTTGCAACGGTTCACTATTTGATCAATACAAGCCATTTGTGCGACAAGTCGACATCTGC
The DNA here is from genome assembly GCA_030522765.1 of Ophioninae sp. B BG-2022a. Taxonomy (NCBI): domain Eukaryota; kingdom Metazoa; phylum Arthropoda; class Insecta; order Hymenoptera; family Ichneumonidae; species Ophioninae sp. B BG-2022a. The sequence goes on along the minus strand of JAPYZJ010002930.1, from coordinate 15,222 downwards.
GAAGAATTAATTATTCGTCATTCGCGTACAGTGACGAAGAAGCAACGAACGATGGGTTAAAAATCGCAGTTTACAACAAATGAAAATATAAAGATCTCTAGTGGGGGCAACTTTTCCTCAGTTTCTGGTTTTTGTTTATCACGGTTGCGACGGAAGATATTGCATTACTTTGTCCCAAAGCAGTATTCGACAAAGTTGGCGAACAATCGATGCTTCTGTGACGAAATATCCGCTTCCTCCCTCGATCCTCTCGGTAGAGATTTGATGTGCGTCATTATACTATTTTCTTCTTCTATGCTGAAGTATATGCGACACCAAGTTCCCGTGCCATCTTGTGCCGTCCTACCATTTCCTTGGTAAAGTTGCTGAATACTCATAGGTAAGCTCCAGTGTACGATAAATCTGTAAGTTGAATAAATATTCGGTTTTGTCGAAATTCGCATGTTTATTGAGCTTTCCACACGAAATTCACAAGTTGATTAAATGTCAAATAGATATTTTCCGGACCTGACGTTAGGCCTGTGAAGTCCAAGTACGAATTGTGGCGTGCTCACAATCACAGTTATTTCCCCACTTCCCCAACGTCCGAGAACAGATCTACGATCCTTCGATGACAAATCTAATGATAAACAAAAATCGGTTAACGTTGCGACTGCATTTGAGATATTAAAAAAAGAATAATAATGATATTAACAAAAAGTACTTAAAAAATAAATTAAATAACATTTGAGGAATAACAATAATGAGGAATAATAAGTTCTTGATAGATTAATATTACATGAATAATTTGAGAGTTTTTCACTAAATAATTTAGTAGCTATAAATAAAGGAATTTAAGATGGCAATATTTAACTTATTAAACAAGGAAATACAGGATAGTAATTGCTAATATTTGAAGCAAGTACTGTAATGAAAAGGGACAAGAATAATCACCTCCGTGACAAGAAACGACGGGTATATCCAGCGCACGTAATTCTTTCTCGATTTTTTTTGCTGCTTGCTTCTTTCTGCACAATATGATACCGTACTTTTGGAGATTCTGCAGTAGGTTCAAATCCATGACGCAATTTGAAACTTTAAGGACGCGGGTAATTTTTGCAATTTGTGATGAATTTACCGGTTGTCGTTTATCTGATGGACCCATGTGTTTGTCGATGAAGGTTTTCAAGTCTTGTAAGGGATCTTGAAGGGTGTCGATGAAACGTACGTCTTGGTACTTCGGCAACAATGTCGATGGGAATATCATCTGTGCTTTTTTCATACCCAATGTCTTGAATATATCATTTTTTCCCTGAATTTTTAATGCTTCGGTTAACGATTCGACTCGTCTCACTATAATTTATCGAGGATTGTTTCGTTTTGATTATTCTTCCCTTGCTCTGTGAAACGGATAATGTTCGTGGATTTACCTCGTATGTTGCCGTTGCAGTGAGAACTATTTTTCTGACAGAAGGTAACAAGTGTTTTGTCGACTCTGCAGCTTCTCTGTAAGCTGGCGTATAATCGTTGCTGAAACGACTTATGCATTGAGCCTCGTCAAAAACGAGAAAGGTCATGGCCTTTCGCTGGTGTAACTTGGCCATAATGTTCTAATAAGAAAACAACAATACATGTATTTTCAACCCTGGTATACACTTCGGATATAATATTGGAAACATGATGGGTGTTGTTGTTTCAAAAATTATTCATAACTTGTAGTATTAAATATCTACAATTACCGTTAAAATTTTTTATTCTGGGTAACTAATTTGTTAAAAAATGTAGGGTAAAAAATGTAGGGGCAAGTTTGTGTGAGAGCGAACGTTCGCAGGTTTGCATAAAAGTTTTGTTTCTTTCGGGTGTAGCACTTTGATACAAAGCACAATATTTGAAAAATGTTCTCTTAATATGTTCAATTTTTTAATAAGATTCTTTAACGATGTAGAAATAAAGTCTGCGAAGGTACAATAATAAGAAGGCGGAGGAGAAAAGATTCGAGAAAGTTGTTGTACGATAACTTTAAAAAATGAAAGTAAAAAAAATAGTTATCTATACAAATTTTTCCATTATTTCAAATGAAACATTTTTTATGTACTTATAATAAGAAAATAAGCGAGAAAGCAATATTGAAATATCAGTGAATTATATGTAGAATGCAACCGGTTTAAACTATCGTTCTACAGTTTCTCCGCTCATTCAACAATAATAGATGCGTATCTTACGATAACAAAATCCCTGGTCCTCTTGTCTACTGACGCATACAGAAACCGAAGCTTGAATTTATTCGCCTTCAAATCCTGGTCTATTGCGTTCTGCAGCTTGCGCCATGTGGCTGGGCACAGATAATCAGCATTGAGGTTTCTCTGTTTCAATAGATCCACCTGAACCTGAACAAATCGGCAACAATTCTTGCTTTGCAAAATCAGTTGTTTTTTAAGCTTGAATTTTATGGATACCAGAGTTAATCAATGCAAGAATTACGTATACTCTATCAGATACGTTATACAAATATTAACGTAAAGGCGTTTGCCTCCATTATGCACTAAGCTTGTATGCCAACGTCAATAAGTTTGTATACGTTGAACAAGTATAAATCATTGTTTATAGAATATTTACTTAATGCAAATCATTAAAAACTATTTACTTTTCAGTTGGGTCTACTTGCCCATAAGCGTTGAAATTTGAATAGAGACGACACATATGGTAAATGGCGTTAAACTAAACACTAAGCAGTTGACTCGCCTGCTTATCTTTAGCCACGATAAGAAAACTGGTGACGAAGGACAACATTCGGAAGGATTCCTCGGGAACTGGAAAACCGTACGGTTCAACGCAGGACAAAAATAAAAGGAATTTGAGCACTCCGCAGGTTCTAGGTTAAGTCCAAGATTGGGAATGGTAAAATGACTTTATGTATACTTTAAAGTGTATTAATTGCGAATCAATGTGTAACATACCTCACCCAAACAGTTCGTAGGCACAAACACCACTGTTAGGCAATTTTCTTTGAGAACAGCTGGTAATTGGAAGCAGATTGATTTTCCCGCCCCGGGTGGCAAATTTATGTACACATCTCTTTCGCCTGAATACACCATGCTATTACGAGATGAACATGATCCAAGTTTTGTTATAAACAAACGAAAAAGTAAAAGCTTTTCGTTACCTTGTAAAACTTCTTCGGTTCCTTTCTTCTGGTCGATGGTCATAAAATCATCGTGTCCAAAGGTATCCTTCAACACTTTTTTCAGGTCCACTGCTTGCTCCGCTTCTTTTGCCATTTTATTTGGAAATTGCAAGGACGAACGATTTGCGACAAAAGTATATTGTGGAACGGAAAAGCCGGGGCCTACTATAGTGAAATCTTGTTCATGACACTTGTTGATCCTCCAGGGTCAATTTCTTGGATTATACGATTCTCAGCTTCGCGAAAGAAAAAAACTATATACAACTTTTCGCGAAACTGAGTCTCGACAGTGTCTACTTTATTTTTGACACCGAATACGTGAACGTTACTTCATAACTTTTTATGCAGCGTGCCCAGAAAGACCACGTGCGTACGACGGAGTTGCCGGTTCGGGCAGTGGCGCGAATAGAAACCGAGTTCAACGCCCCTCTGACGGTTACGCTTGGTACTAAAATAACACTAGTTTTATTTTTTCCACGATTTTTTCATACGTTACTCTTCAAAATTTTTCTATTCGTATCGTATAACCGACGCGTTCAATTTAAGATTTCGGACGGTACGGAAGGCGCGGTATCGAATCGACGAATTAAGTATTAACGCGATTTCCTTGGCTGTGTGATACTAGTGAACAATTAGCGTAAAGTGACCTTATTTTGGGTCTCATCAAATACAGACACTTTTCGCCATTTACATTGACGGTGATCCTTGATAAAGTGCCAGCTATCCGATACGCTATCCTGTGATCAAAGTGATCCTTTAAATGGCGGTAAGTGGAAACCTTACTCTATGCACCAAGTATTATTTGTGTCAGTGATAATCTGCAATCCCAAATCCCATCTTTTCGGACGAATTTTCATGAGCGAACAAGTAACAACGTAATTTAAATTTAAATTTAAATTTAAAAGGACGACTGTTAAAAATCGACAGTTTGTTTGCATTTACAGTGTATTTGTGTTCTTTCGTGCAATTGAATAATTGTGGCATTCTTCGGACATGATTAATAATAGGAAGCGGTGGCATGGGTGAACAAGACTGTACTTCTGGATGGCATGTGCAATAGATTATTTGAAAAATTGAAATTTCAACCAGTTTGAACGAAAATTCGTTACAAGCCAGCATCGGAAAAAAAGGCGGAAAAAACTTATCCGATTATTCGACAACACTATTCGAAGCTTTTGCGATCTCACGCTATGACGCGTGAGAGTTCCGATCGTGATCGTTTCGCTGAATAACACCTCAGCTTTATTGTTACGTCATAATTAGCATTCGAACTTTTTGAAGGAAATTTTTTAAAAACATACATAACCTAATTAAAAAATTCAACAATTGGATGAAAAATATGATGTTTTACGTTTTCGAAAAACAACACATTCCAATAGGGACTACTTCGAATTATAAAAGTTCGATAATTTTTTCCTGGCAAGTTTTAATACGTTAAACCTTACAAAAAAAATGTCTCTACACGATCATATTTTCCTGTTGATTGTCGAAGGAAAATCTCTAAAATATTGGGTTTGTTGAATACAGGTGCATTTTTGGTTAAGAATTAACAATATTTTGTAACTGAACCTTTGACGGTCACTGAACGCCTAGAGTGCTGTAAGCCTCCATAGCTCAGGGGTTAGAGCACTGGTCTTGTAAACCAGGGGTCGAGAGTTCAAATCTCTCTGGGGGCAAATCTTTTTTTTCCAGAAATCAATTACCAAACGATTTTAAACTGGACAAAATAATGAAAGATGAAGTTCTGCTTCGTAGGGAATAATGTGCACGCATAATAAATGAACATTTCAGCGAGTTTCACGCGTGAGATTTTTACGGTTTTTACCATGGAAATTTTGGGTTTTGGGGGAAATGAATGGCAGATTCGTGCTCAAGGGATAAAATTACATCGATAATTGATCAATAAAAAAAATATTCAAAATCCAAAATTTTTTTCGATTTTTGGGGAAAATAGTTTTTTCGCGAAATCATTGATAACTTCTTTTCCTTAGGATTTGGCGCTCTACTCTATGCTCAATCTCTCTGTTATGATTTTCTCTTTAAAATGCTTTTTTAATAATTAAAATTCGATAATTTTTTGGTTTTTGGCAGAACTTCAAAGTTGGACCATCGATTTTTGCAACTTTTTCCATACATGACTCTTAGCCTCTTTTTTGCGATTTTTCAAGTGGACTTTTCGGGAAAACTATATAAGATATCGAAATGAATCCAACGCCATTATTTAAGTCAGACAAAAGGCTTTTCGAAACATGCCAATTGAATCTCAATAGCATAGAAAGAGCTCACTTTACGACCTTTCAAAATTTCGTGATTTTTGAGATTTCGAAAAAGTGGCCGGGAAAGTCAAACATTTTTTTTTCCGCTTTTAAACTCTTGAAAGGGTCTATTTAATCGGAAATTTTCGGAGTTTTTGTCGAAAGTACAAAATTAGACTGGAAAAATGTAAAAAACGTTTCTAGAATATTTTTTTGACATTTTTCCCAAGAAATGGAGAGTTCAAGGCGAATTAAATGGTGGATTTGTCTTCAACGTATAAAATTACATCGACATAGACCTGCGATATGACACTAAGCGTCTAAATATAATAATTATTTTGAGTTTTCTTTGTATTCAAATAATAATAATAATAATAATCATAAACGACCAAGTAAGGTACCTAGAACTTGGCTCGAAGGTGCGAACACAGTTGGAGTTGGATCAGGTGCTCGATTGAAAGAAAAATCTCCCTTATCCTTGTTGTCATCAAAAAGTTAGCACTTTATTCATTAATTTATAATAATTATAATTATGCTTAAGTTTAAATAGCCGTGTAGCACTTTAGCCATTTGCAACAAACCAAAGTGGGCTGCAAGCTCGTTTGAGCCTGCAAATCCATATGATGAACATTACGTTACGATTACATTTGCAATAAAACGTAGTCTATTTAGTCATTTTCTACGATCCATACTTTCATACAGGCACTCAAACATACGCACACATCCACGCACATTTATTCATACGTATAGTTTTTACATACGATACATACGTTATCGCATAATAAATAGTGACGTCGACTATAATGGAATGTTTTTCCGTTTAATTCTATACATTTGAGATGATAAAAAAAAAACGAAAAGACGATAAGCAGTTATCAAGGTAGGGGAACAGAGGGTAATGGGAGCCTGAGGGTAATGGGAGCCGTGTGCCTATAGTCCAAGAGCCCCAGCCAAAAAAGTAGGTCTGGCTAGAAATGTTCGGAAACAGGTATTTTTTTCTTTGGAATATGTTCAGGGGTGTCCCCTGAATGTAAATCCAAGTTGGCGTCATGGCTGAAGGTGGGCTTCAGCCGCCATCTTGAAAAACACGTTTTATTAAATATCTCGCGAACCGCGCATCGTACGACAAAATTGTAGAAATCATTTTTGTAGATAATCGTATGTTCCATATTTTTTATTTGAAACTTTTTTTTGTATAACGCATAGATTTTTAATTATAGCTCTCCAAACTTTTATCAATATGGTTTTTGCTAAATATTTAGTTAATGGTCAATGATAAATTAAAAATAGTGGTAACTGAATTCATGAGCATGAAATTTCCTATAAATTTCATGGTCTACAATTCAGTTATTCAGTCCATTTTTAATTTATCATTGACTATTAACTGAATATTTAGCAAAAACCAAATTGAAAAAAGTTTGGAGCGCTATAATTAAAAATCTATGCGTTATACAAGAAAAAGTTTCAAATAAAAAAGGTGGCAAATATTATTATCTGGAAAACTGATTTCTATAATTTTTGTCGTACGATGCGTGGTTCGCGAGATATTGAATAAAACGTGTTTTTCAAGATGGCGGCTGATGCCCAAGATCAGCCATGACGCCAACTTGGATTTACATTCAGGAGATACCCCTGAACATATTCCAAAAAAAAATACCTGTTACCGAACATTTTTACCCCAAAAGTACCCGGCGCTTGGCCTAATGTAACACCGAACGCTTGTCTGTTTTTGAGTAGGCGCTTATAAAAAATACAAAATTTCATCGGCCAGGTATGTATACAGTTATACGTTTGTCACAATCAAATCTTTTTTATTTTATAGCTAATGTCCTCTATTTTGAGTATCCGTGCGTATAATTTCGTTACAAGCTAGATTTAGTACATCATTTTATTTAATTCCAAGATGGTGGTAGTCGGGTAATCAGAGCCTATTAGGCTCTGATTACCCCTTATAGCTCCAATTACCCCATGTGCTTTTCAATAGGTTTTATTTATTTTTTAGATTCCAAAAATGCCAAGAAAAAGGGAACGCACCACTACGAAGGCGCCTTGGACCGTCGAAACCTTCAGATTTCAGATTTATAAAGAAGTTTTTGAAACTGATAATTAAGAAGCTCCCATTAGGCATATGAGAATTCATAGGCTCTCATTTCCCGCAACGTGGGGTAATGGGAGCGATTCTGTTTTTTTCATTAAAGTTTATTTGTGGCCAAATGCCTAATTGTGTAATGATAATGCTGTGGTTGAACGATAGTCAAATGAATAAGGATTTAAATTCCAATAAACAGTTCTTAAAGTAGCTATAAATCTGCTTTTTATTGAATTCTTTCCTTAGTAGGCTCCAATTCCCCGCGTTTCCCCTACACGGAAAATGCAGTCTTTTGCTTTCGATATCGGTTTCTTTTTCTAACGCGTGAAAAAAAAACGTATTGTTCGATCTCTCGAGGCTCAAAATTCGAAAGCTAAACATTCGAAATTCGAGAGGTTACGAAGTAGACCCACTGTACTGACATTGAAAAAAAAATCATTTTATTCTGTAAAACAACTTAAAAACGATATTCGTGACGAAAAATAATTAAAGATCGATCGAGGGTTTTTGTAAAAACTGTAATGGAAATCTCAGACTGACTTGGGGATTAACTAAAAAAAACTCAAGAAAAACTAAAAAAACAGTAAAATATGTTTTTTTAGCAAATTGAACAAAACCAATATACGTGTTTTTTTTCAACTAAATAAGCGAAAATACATTTGTATTTTTGCAAAAATAAAAACACAATAAAAAATTGTTTTTTTTTTTCAAGAAAATGGATAACTTCAAAGTTGAAATGAACTCGTTTTGGGACACTAGAATCCAGGGTTATTTTTGCAACGGAATAGTTGGAGAACTGGTTGCGTACGTGTTGATGGTTTTCTTTCAAAGTTGGTACCCGAAGCTTCAGGAGATTACAAAAAACGTAAATAAAATCTAACGTACAAACCACGGCTATATTATTTTCTGTCACTTTCGCGTTTCTTTTCTTTTTCGGGATAAATGTAAATTGTACAAATCTACAACGAAATACATGTAGTAGGAAGCATAAACCGACGAGATCTCTTCGCAAACCGATTAAAATAAATTTCCTTCTTTTGTCCCTTCGTCTATCATTTCTTACTCATCTTCGATTTTGTTTACTTAAAATACAAAACTCAACGATAAAGATTTACGTCTACAAACTATTGACGTAGATATACACGAGGTGCGACGTTAAAATCCACTTAAACGCTAATAGCGATATTGTATTCATCGTACGAATCGTATCGTTATTATCACTATTGTTAATATTATTACAAATTACATAATACATATTATATGATAAAATATAATATATAAAATGTAATATATTAAATATGACATTACATAATATATGAATTATAATACATTACATGTTCATTATATATTGTGTTATGTAACGCACTATTGTTATTGTTGTTGTTATAACGCTTAAAGTTAAGTACATAGGGGGGAATTTAAATACAATAAAAATAGATCAGGATTATTCTGGCTTATACGATTTGTGTACGAATCTCGGTTATGATTTCCAGCTCTTAGCTTTGGTCCTGAACGTTTTTTGTTCACTAAAAATCCATCGAAATACTTCATCAGCGGATACACGCGAAATCGCTTCTTTCTTCCCTTCCTCCCGTGACGAAACCAAATATACCGATTGAGGAATACCCGCGTCGAATCGCTTCGACGTGAAGCCCTCGTGAATGTTGGGGCAAGGTGAAACAGAAAAACAACTTCTTGACGATAATTGGGCTTTTTGGTTTTGTTGCGGCTATGGTAACTTAAAATATAATAGTATGACAATAATTGGGTTTGTTTTGGTTTGTTTGGGCCGAGGTACTACAAAAAATAGCTGCTTAACGATAATTCAATTAGTTTGGGTATATTTGGATTTGGTTGGGTTTGTATGGGCTATGGTAACAGAAAATTCAATTATTGCACGAAAACTCCGATAATGCTTGAGCATAGTCGGAGCCTTGTTGTACTGACTTTCCTAATGTGCCTCATCAATTATTCTTAGGTTATTACTCGTTAATTTTCCTTAGAAAGAGATTAGTCTGAATGGTCATAAACCTGTCTAGGAATAAAGTACAAAATAAAGCTACTTAAACTAGGATCAAGGTCAGGGAACCAGCACCTTCTATCACTTTGCTGCTTACCTCATTGTTTAGATTTTTTAGTTGACCCCATTTTCAGGAGTGCAAGCATATCTTATATTTAAAAACCGCCATTTCTGAAGGACGAAACATTTTTTCCGTAAAACTGAAGGATCAGCGTTTATGACTCCCGCAGCGACTGATGCTCGATTTTTCATTCAAAATTCAATAATCGATGAGAAAAGAGAATTCGAAAACTTGTGAGGTTATGTGGATATTCTACAAGTTCTTAATAGATATTTTCCGTTGAATATCCTTGCGCATGCGTAGCCGCTGCGCGCGCATCTCGCGAGAATACAACTAGCGCCGCAAGTGGTAAAGTAGGAAACTAAAAGTGGTGGGAAATTTCGAAACGAAAAATCGCAGAAAGTGCTAGTACCCTGATTCAGGTATTCCGGTCACCCCTTTTCCTTCGCTTTCTTTTTCACCCTATTTTTTCATATCTTTGTTCGCTTCTATCTGCTCACGAAAAAAAACACAAATAACAAACATTTCTGGCGTGGAGCTTTACTCCTTCGTAATAAATATAGTTTTTGGATTCTTTGTTTTTTGTCTTCTTTTCTTTGATGTTCCGCTATTATTCTTTCTTGCATGTCTTCTGCGCCGCTGCGAGTATACTGGAAGCATACGATTGTTGCTTTATCGTATAGTCATACAGTTTTTAGATACCCGGCACGTGCTTATCCTTTTATTTCACGGTTTTTGTCGGATTTTTTCTTCTCTACGAAAGAAGGATATGTGCAAGTGTGCGTACGAGAATTTTTATGAAGATCGTATGCTGGGAGTCAACGTGCATTTTGCATTTCCATCCGGGTGCATCTTCGAATAGATCGAGGATGGTAGGACCGCGTGCAGTGACGAAGAAACGTTTGATAATTTTTTGAATTTCAGTATTTCGTTATTTGACAAAAATATGGGATGAGATAATGATGATGATAATTGTTTGTTGCAATTATTTGGAAAATCGTCGTTGAACGAATAACTTAACATTAATCCGAAGCTCACTTATTAATTTTATTGATCGTTGGATCATCCCGGCTGATCCGATCGACGTTGTTGAACAGCAATAAATCTTCTTGACCACCGTTTTCATTTTTTTTTCCCGCCATGTCGATGTAAGACTGTGGTCTCTCATTGGTAGGAGTTTTCAGATCGTTTTCGCTGTTGCTGGCTATACTCGGATTTCTCAGTTTGATTGGGCTCTCGTAGTGATTAGCGTTGAGATTATTGATTGTGCGGTCGTTCGCGTAAGCTGCTGAGCCTATTTTGAAGGGCTCCTCGGGAAACGAGGCTATGGGATCCTGCCAGAGTGCTCGAAGTTTGTCGACCTTGTCGGACTTCCGGATCGGCTCTCCGGAAGGCTTCGACAGATAATTGAAGGCCTCATTTCTTATCACGTTCAAATTAACGTTCGTCATACCCTCGTTGCTCGAGCCTGCGGAAAAAGTCATGGCCCTCGATTATCTTGGTGAATAATGATGATGGGTGATCGATGGTGGAATAACGAATGTAAGGAGAGGACTGTTGCTTGACTATTCTGATCTTAGGTTCAGAGCCATTTTTATAGGCGAAAGAGATGCTAATTATTTTTGTATCGTATTGTGCGTCCAAAAGGAAGATCCCCTTGAATTTTAATAGCCCCCTGAGCAGCTGAGTAAATTTGTAGCCAAAATTTAGTTAGTTAAGTAATGGACAGATAAAACAAATACCCGAAGAGAGCTAGACAAACTCAAGCAACTCCAAACAAGCCCGAACATTCCCAAAAAAGTAAAAGAAACCCAGACAATCTCAATGAAACCCAAACAAGCTCAAATATACACGAACAAACCTAAACAAACCCAAATATACCCAAAAATACTCAGACGAACCCAAAGAATTAGCAACATACCCCAACATACTCAAACAACCCGAAAAAACACGAAAGAAACCCAAGAAAAACTCGAATATACCCGGGTAAACCTAAACAACCTTCAATGACCGAATCCAACTCAAGCATACCCGAATAAACCCAACCATACTAAAGAAACCCAGATAAACCTCAAACAACCCGAAAAAACATAGAAAACCCAAACAAACCAAAACATCTGGAAAAAACTCTATGAAACCTGAAAAAACTCATACAAGTGAACGAATCTAGCAAACCCAAACATATCCACGCAGATAAGAGAAATTATTTCGTTTACGGTTGAACTCACTGGTAGGGCTATCCAGGGCGTGTAGGGATGCGAAGTAGGCCTGATTATGAACAGTGCGAGGATTGAGGTCGAGGTACTCGACGCCGTCCTCGAGCATGCGTTCCCAGTGACAGGTGAGCTCCTTGAAGGACGGCCTCATACCAGGCTCGTCGTACCAACACGAGACCATCAACTTGTATCTGGACAAAAAGAACAAAAAACAGGAGAGTCGTTAAGTACATTGGTCGACATTGAATCTCTATGCCTCCGCTCGATGAGCACGATTGATCACCGTTCCGGGAGATAAAAAAACGTTTCCCGATTTTCCTCCCACCCACTGTATAATAGCAGGGATAACGACCTCATCAATTGAATCCCCATTGATCTTCAGGGTATCCCCGTAATCCCATCAGCTTCATTGTATACCTCCCCCAGGACTAATTTAATCAATTAACAACAACAATACTTGATCAGTCGAAAAAGAAATTTACTCGTTTCTGTATTTTTTATTTTCATTTCTTTAATCAATCATTCAATTCGTTAGGTATTTCCTGCACTGATCTTTATAATAGTTCATGCAATTACATTATTATTATTATTATTAGTATTATTATTATTATATAAAATGACAACAACGTTAATTCAATTTTAACATAAAACAAAATGATGTTAAAAAAAGTAGTAATATCTCACAATTGCGTGGAGCAATTAGCTGGTCTCTCCATTCGATATCCAGCTTTCAATAAATTGTAGAGATTGTGAACGTCAACACCGGGATATGGGGATGCCCCGAGGGTGACCAATTCCCACAGCAATACACCAAAGCTCCAGACATCGGATTTGCTTGTGTACACGTGATCAGCCAGTGATTCCGGCGCCATCCATTTTACGGGCACTGAAATGAATCTTCAATTGATTTTACGACGTAACTTATTACCGAAAAGTAATCAATTAATTAGTACACCATGAAATAATTATTCGCCGTTCTAGTGACGTCTTTCCAGTTTCCATTGCGCTCACCTCGTCCCTTGCTTCGCTTTAAATAAGCGTCGTCCTCGTACACATCACGAGTCAGTCCAAAGTCTGAAATTTTGCAGACTTTTCCGGTCGCTAGGAGGACATTTCTCGCTGCTAAATCGCGATGGACCAACTGCGCGCAAAAAGCAATGAAAAGTTGGCAGGATTCCAATTAAGACCATGTTAAATTCATATGTTTATAAAAATTAAATTATTCAGTGAAAAATTCTCAAATAATTCATGTATTATTATTGCATAATCAACTATAATACACCAGTTTTTCATAATTTTCGGCGATTTTTTTCAGCCTTTTAAGCGGTTTCGACGCCATCTGACGCAGTTTTTTTCGTGCTGGAAGTGGCATTGACGCCGTGTGACACACATTGATTTGCTCTTGAGTGGAATGATCAATTTTCACGAAAATTTGTACCCCGGGGTTTTCGGGATCGCTGATTACGACTCTGCCCACGAAACGCAAAAACTCGAAACGGTGGATTCAGTATGGCGCACCAAAATGCAAAAATTATTTCGAATCGGATAGTTCGATTCGAGATAATTTTTGCATTTCATTGATAGTAAAATACAAACGAAGTAAAAGTGAAAACTAAGTGAAAGTAGAATGGGCTTGGGTCTTGTAGAATCTAAAAGGAAATACGAAGGGATAATCGAAAAATAAAATTTGGTCTTACCTTGATATCCGTCAGGTAGGCCATTCCTTTGCTTATTTGCCAGGCAAATGATAAAATGTCGCGTGGCGTTATCGTGTAATTTGCGGCGGTGTCGTTTATCTGCAATTCTTCGCGGGTGTTCCCCGGGGATGCTGATAATAGCGCAGTCGAGCATGGTGCTCGACCCTCGGACTCCAAATGTCGACTTCTCCGCAGATAGTTCCTACACAAATCATTTTTTAATATATATTTTTAAATAAAACTTTTATCTCGCGCACTAGGCAGCTGTTTTTTCCCCAAAACTACTATATTTAAGGATTATCAGATTCAAATTTTGGGTCTAAGTATTAAAAATTCGCGGAATTATGATTTTTGTAGTAAAATGTCGATTTTTTTCGTTGTCTCCTCGTTATGTATTTTTTTAATACTTCGTCATTTAATTTCATATAAATCAATTTATCTTACGTTATCTACAACGTTCGAAGCACGTTCAGAAATTTTTTTAACTTTTTTGGATAGATAGTTCGGTTGCAATACTGGTTTGAAAAATGCCTGAGTAAAATCGACCCAGAATGAACACATCGAGACGAAAAGGTATTATAAGATGTCTAAAATCGTTTTTCCACTCAAAAGTTACTTTTTGACGTTTCTCCATTTTGATTATTCACAGAATCATCAGATATTAAAAAAATGAAAAGTGTTGGTTTTTGTTAGTTAAGTATATTCGTTGAAATTATCAACGCTCGTCATTCGCAAACTAAAAATTACGATAAGCAGGGAATATCGTGGTTCACCTTAACGACCCAAATTCGGCGAACTCGATGATGAGGTAGACCGGACCCCCAGGTGAAGTGCAAGCGCCCAGGAGCCTTATAACGTTGGGATGTTGGGCCTCTTTGAGCAATTGATATTCCGAAAGAAGATCAGCCAATTCGGAAGCGCTGGCGTCCTCTTTGAGGGTTTTAACTGCCACGGTTGTTGGACCGGGCCAACCGCCGATATCGATTGCCTTCGCTCTCAATACTCGCCCGAATTCACCCTCTCCCAAAACCTGCTCGATCGTCAATCGTGCACGTGGGAACTCCCACTTTGGATCAGGCTGAGAAAAAAAAAGAAACAAAAAAATTGAAATGTTCGAAGCCAAAAGAAGTTTTCTTGCCATTCAAAAATTGGAAAAACGTTCCGTCGCTTGAAACATAAAAAAAAGATCGATCATTCAGCTATCGGCTTGAACGATTTTTGTTTGGGTTTGTTTGGGTTTGTTTGGGTTTGTTTGGGTTTATTGTTCACGAATTGTTTATTGTTTGTCATTTATTGGTTACAGTCCAGAAAAACTGCAAAAACCCTTTTTTTTTGCATCAACCCCGAATTTTCAAATCGCTTCTGCCTCTCCATTTTTAAAAATAGCGGATTGAACATCTGATAACTTTATACGTATTTCATAATTCCAAACAATTTTTCTTGCAAACATTTTCGAATCGAGCTATAATTTATCACGATATATCGATTTTTTTCTTTCAATACTGTTTTTCTCAAACCTTATTTCCCAAACCCTTTTTTTTAACCTTTATTAGCCAACCCTTCTTTCTCAACGCTTATTTCCCAAACCCTATTTTTTCAACCCTTATTTCCCAAGGTTAGAGAGTAGGGTAAATACGCCATACGTCGCCCCCCCCCCCAATCTTCGGCCGTCTGCACATTTTCAGCTTGCGTTCATTCAAAAGGTAATTAAGTGGCAATTT
>JAPYZJ010002929.1:0-18459 GCA_030522765.1 Ophioninae sp. B BG-2022a | reverse complement strand
GTAGATAACACTATCCTTTCCAGCCATCGGTAAAACAGGGATAGTTCAAATCGACGACAATACGTATTTCAGTTTCCGTTTTAACGTACCAAAGATCAACAACGAAAAACCCGGACTTATATTTTCGCATCTACCTTACCGACAGTAGATAACACTATCCTTTCCAGCCATCGATAAAACAGGGATAGTTCAAATCGACGATAATACGTATTTCAGTTTCCGTTTCAACGTACCAAATATCAATAACGACAAACCCGGGCTTATTTTTTCGCATCTACCTTACCGTCAGTCGGTAAAACAGGGATCGTTATAACCCGTATTAGCAATTGTCAGTTTCCGATCGAAAAAACGCGAGTCGATAAAGTCGATGTACTGGAAGAGACCGTTATCTTCCGACGTTAAAACATATTTTCCACGGGAACTCTACTATCTTCTTAATACCTACGGGAGCCTTTCTGACCTACCAACATGGATAAATCGGTGAGTTTTCAATTAGAAAGAAATTAAACGAGTGACTCTTTCGAGGTATTCCAGTATTTCCGACATTATCGGATTTTTTTTTTCAACCTTCGACCCTCCGATTCCCTCGGCCTCTTCTCATTAGGTATCACACGAAGATTCGGTGAATACCGATACGTCTCTATCGTGCAACGAGTCCTCGTGAGCAAAATGGGTATATAGATCAGTACCAGCTAATCCGAGTGGCAAGGGATGAACGGAGGGCTTCGAGGGTGGAAAGGAGCGAGGGTCGGATGATGGGGAATATTTCGCGATCACGGAGACGGGAGAAGAGACACGTGGAGAGAATGAGAGAAAGAGAGAGAGAGAGAGAGAGAGAGATGGTCGGGCGGTACCAGGGATCCCAGCGAGAGAGAGCTTAATGAAAAGTGTTTGCCCCGTAAAAGTTAAGATTAATTGGCGCTTGGGGGATGGTTACCGCGGTAATCAGCCGGAGCTCAGTGGTTTTCAAACGAACCCTACCAGATCCACGTTCACCAATCTATCGGAACTCGTTACTTCAGTTCCATACGTGACGTTTTTTTTTTTCTTTGCTTCTTTCCATCAACCCTCTGACAGGAAAGAGATTGATTTGTTTTTCGGCCATTTTTGATGATCGCAAAAGATCGATGGAAATAGTGAACCAGTACTGTTCTTTAGGGTAGAAAATGGCCCGATTGGAAGGAACGAGGCTAAAGGACAACAAAAATGGAAGACCAAAGTGGAAGAAACGGTTGGGGTTGAGTAACGCTGGCGGAACGAGAGGTTAATTTGGCGACACCTAGTTTCATTAACAACGCCATTAAAAGTAATGGCCGGCTCGGGCGTCTCGGAGGAGGGTTTGGGTCGGCGGTGAAAGAGGTGGCGCGAAGGATATGACGCTCATAATGCCTTCAACGTGTTGGGCATACCCACACAGAGAATAGGGCACACTTATGTGCGCGTTGAAACTCGAAGGGAGAAACTGCAATTACCAAGTGGAAAATAGGAGGTGCGCTATGGGTAGACGAATGAAGGAGCGTCCGATATACAACGATACAAAGAGAATCCGATTAACGCAACTCGACAAATAAAATGACCCGATGAATTAACGCATCTCGCCCATCCAGTTTCGAATAATTATGACATTTTGTTATTCCGAAGCCACGATGTGAAATCATCAAAGGATATCAGGAAAAAAAAACAAAGAAAAAAAAAACACTTTAATTATCAGCTATTACTAACGAATCGGTGGCCGTTGCTTTCTTATCGATTTTCATTCAATCCACGATCCCTAATCGCTCGAAGATTAGGACGACCGCTTATCAGAGGGATTTGGTTGACTAAAATAAATAAAAGTCTTTCAACGCTACATTTCGATGAGAGTGTTCGAAAGAGCGATATATATCTGGTCACAAATGTACAGATATATTTGGTTAGGCACCGATATCAATTTGATAACGGGTCTCTCGTATCGTCGATAATTAAAACGTTATTGGTAAAGATTTAAAGATTCGACGAGATTAAGTGTTGGAGGGAGGGAAAGAAATCCTCGATTATCGACGAGGGGAAGATTTTTCCTTATCGCGAAAAATGGAGAATCGTGCCTTAATCTGATAATCCCACGGGCGCCCACGGTTATTGTCAATCGCTGACGAATCCGCCGGATTAAATTATATCTCCGAAAGAATCGCGTGTATTTGCGATTCCTCGTAATATCCGTGTATTGCGATTAAACGAGCCCGATCGATAGTCCTCCAACCGGTCGATCCCTTATCGTTCAAACGCCAAAGGTAGGGAGGGCCCGATCGGTAAAGAACAACAAAGCCAAGCTCGCTTTCGATCGATCTAGGATTTTCGATTGCCATCAATATTTTATTTTCAATGTTTATTTGTTTATGTTTTTTTCAATGTTTAAAAGTTATTTCAACATTTAATCGTTTATTCGAAATTAGCCAACTCCGACCACTTCGCTGGGCGTAAATTTACATAAATTTAATGTTTTTTTATAAAAAAAAAAACATTATTATTTATTAATTTAATGTTTTTTTGTAAAAAAAACATTAAATTTATGTAAATTTACGCCAGCGAAGTGGTCGGAGAAAAGAATTATAAATTCTGTAAAAGAATTATAAATTCTTCATGCAAGAATTATAAATGACGATGATTTTATTTCGTAATCTTTTTAATCAATCTTTTAAATCTTCTATTTTCAAACTAGAATAAACATAAAAAATCAATAAATTAAAAACAATAACTCTGGCAATGCAACCATCGCGATTCACATTACTTTTGTTCATCGATTTCATTTTCTTCCCCTCTTTTCTCTAGCAGCTGAAAATTGTCACCTTAAAAAAGAAATATATTGATCCGATCGCTACCAAACTTTACAGAATCATCCGCCAGGCCAATCTGAAGATTGCCTGAAAATTTCATCGAAATGCGTCCAGCCGTTTCTGAGCTATAAGGAACACACGTACACAGGTTGTCTTTTATAGGCATAGAAGAAGAAGATAGAAGATGATTACGTAGCGACGTTGGCGTTTGTTTCTGTGAAAGGACTAGTCAAAAAACTGCGTTTCTCGAGACTCAAAAAAATATGGTACTTGGTCTCTCGTCGTTCTTGCGAGTTCCAATGCGCCATCATCCTCTTTATCAGGGATTGTCGTTTTCGGTCTAGGCAAAAGATCCGTATGCACGATGTGTACACAAGAGAAGTTTCTACAAAGAGAAAAAGCCGCTAAGGCGAACCTGATCGCCCTTGCGACAGCGATGATCGATCATTTTTTTCCTCCTACAGAGGCCCCAATAGGTATGGTAACCTGTTTCAGGAGTAGGCACTAGAGGTTCTATGTATTTTAAAGAAAATAAAAATGAAGGCTAGGGCATGTTTTTTTTGCGCATGCTTTAGGTATCGTCTTCAAAAACTTCACACTTTACTTCGTTTTTCCAAAATCGGAGGATTCTTGTCTCAAAAATATTTAAAAAACGGTAAAAATATTGAAGATTTCGAGCAAAAGTCTTCAAACTTACGGTAATTTCTGCGTTTCCTACCGTATTTGATTTTGTCAACGTACAGCACCTCTTATAACAGTTTACACAAAAACGTGACTGAATTGATCGAAGCATTGTAAAAAAACTTCACAGATTTTGGTGTAGCGTACTAGACCAGGTTACCCTAGGTTCTGCCTATCAAAAGTAGGTAGGGTTTCCCTATCAGGTGTTTGCTCACACTTTGAGCTGTTTGATTAAGTTTCCAGCCTTCGGGGCCCTCCAGAAAAACATCAACCGTCTGGCAAGCTGCGTGCCACAGTGGTCAATCGCTGACGTCCTCAGAGCCATCAAAGACCACACGCAATTACTTACCAAAGTGTAAACCAACGTGTGGTTTTGAACTTCTATCGTATGTCATCACCTGGAAAAAAAGAGGGGTCAAAGAATTGGACGAAAGTGGAAAACATAAACGGAAAGTGTGACCACGAGTAGGATCTTGGTGTAGTTTAGTGGATAACGGATATCAGCGTAACTGGCACCATCCGGAGGTGGTTAACGAGAGTAGCGAAGAGAAGCTGATTCTGGTGAATAGCACGTTAGGTCTCCATAATACTGAGGGAGCACAACCAGACTTCCTCTTGTCTATTCGTAAGTGGAAGTAGGAGACAAGACCCCTCTTGCTCTTTCTCTCTCTCGATCTAATACCTCCGCGCGATTTGCGCACAGTAGTCGCAGCGGATCGAGGGGTAGAGGATGACGAGAGGGGTTGCCTTCTCGATTCGGCGGATATGGTGCACGGATTGTGCTGGCTCGATCGAGGGCGGAGCTCTGCTCTTGGAAACGGTGGGGCAGCCGGAGACTGAACCGGGGCGGGGCACCCCCGATTTAATCGGGCATCTCTCTCTCTCTCTCGGTTGGTCTCTTCTTGTATCAGCGAGGGAAGGGGAAACGATTTTTAACGTTGGTAGACAGGCAGAAGGGAGATCGCAGTTTGGCCGCTTGGACACGCGACTCGGAGATCATTGCGGATACCCTGCTCCGCACTATTTCACTTCTCTAAGCGACACCGATCACTATTCTCCATACCGCGCACTTACCGAGCAAAAACAAACAGCAAAAAAAAAAACGAAAAGCGAGAATCGCGGGTGACCGCGTGTGCCGCGAGTGTGTGCGCGAGTGCTCCAGTTTACGCCACTGTCGCAAACCGCTTGATCGACCGAAACACGAGGAAAAATAAATAGGTGCTTTGGAAGAGAGAAGATAGTCATTTGGAGGCAGTCATCCAACGGGTTCTACCGTCACATGTGTAAGGATGACTGACCAATCTTGCCAGTCAAAGCAATCAAGTTAAAGTGTCGAATTGTGGCAGCTATGCGTTACAACTCGCAACTGACGACGGAAGAAATACACCAAAGTGGTTCTCTATTAGCTTTCGGTATACATCAGGAGCAACAACAGGACCGATTGCTTGATCAAGAAACTGCGACTGGAATATTGCCGAGGCACGAAACGAGCTCCTCGAGTTCTAGTGACGAAGTATCCAGACGACCGGAAGTGAACGATCATTTCCAGAGTAATTATTATCATCATCATCATAGAGATATCAATCGAGAAAAGTTCGTAAACGGAGATCGGAATATTTGCCAGGATAAAGAGGTTAGGACAGACGCTAAAGAGGAAGCTCCTGAGGAAGAGTCTCGGAGGCGCGTCGGTCCTATCAAGGTCAAGGAAATGTTAAGGGCAGAGATGAATCGTTGTCGGGAGGAGGAGAATTCAAAGAGCCGTTACGTGGGACCGTCAATGTCACCGGGTGAGCACGACAGGACCGAGCTGGTCTCGAGGCAGTCCCCTCTAAGATCAATCGGTAAGACATCGTTCTGCATCGACGCGCTTCTTGGTAGGAATCCGGTGGGTGGCGGATACGTGGGTAACATCTCGATCGGTAACACGACACGAGGAGGCGAAGGACTCGATCGCCGGATTCGTTCCGGCGACGAGGATGAAGTTAACTTCAACGGGAAATCGGTAGTCAAGCGTTTGGAGAGGGAAAGAAGAAAGGCGAGTGTTCGTGACGATGAGGATGATGGTGAAGATACCAATTGCGAGGATGACGAGGACGAAGAGGATAGCACGGAAGTTCGAGGTTTCCGGCGGCGCAAGAAGACTTCAAGTTCCATCGATCCGGACAGAAGCTACCGCAGATCTTATCCCGGAAACGACAACGAGCATCGTCGTCACGGATTCGAAACTCCTGGCACGCGATTGCCAGGAGTAAACCTCAGCGATCCAAGAGTTTCCCCGTTAGGTGCTAGCCAACCGACTCTACCCCGGAGTCACTTGTCCCCGGTCAACTACGAACTCGAGGATGTTCCACGTATGAGATATCTGACGGGGGGTTACAGAGGTCAGGGAGTTACGAGGCCTGAGGGTGAAAATCGTGATGAAGAGGATGAAGACGAAGATCCCGAGAGTATGGTTGACGTCGATGTTGACGTAGACGTCGAAAGTGGTGGCTTTGGGGCTAATGATACAATGAGGCACTCCCGGATGCTGCACGATAGCCGGGACATTAACAGCACCAGTCCTGAAAGCAATAATCGCGGAAGCCCGAGTCCAGCATCGAGTCCACCGATCTCACCAGGCTCGGAGGATCATCAACACGCCATGATCGCCAACGGAATATCGAATCATGGTGGCAATTCTATCGCGGCAACCGCTATCGCCCTAGCTACCGTCAATGCTCAACAACAACAACAACAGCAGCAGCAGCAGCAACAACAACAACACCCCCAACATCAGTCCATTCACATGACCAGTGGCAATTACGTTGGAGCCCTGGGTGGACCCATGAACGCTGCAACTACCACAACCGTGTTACGACAAAATCAAAGCCTGTTGCTTCATCCAGGTGCAGGAGCTGCCCTGATGCATCCCGGTAGCTTGTACTATCATCCAGCAAACACCGGTGCCGCTGGCACTGGTCCCGGTAGCGCCTTTCATTCGATACACAAAGATGGCCAATCTCCCGGTCTTCCACATCCACAAACCGGACCTCCAACTTCCGGTGTTCATCCCCAACAAGCCCAACAGCAGCAACAACATCATCACATACATCCTTTGCAGCTCGAATGGTTGGCAAGAACCGGCATGCTGTATCCGAGACTACCGGCTGACTTGGCAGGTCAGTTGATGATCCTTTCTGGCAGGAAGACCATTTACGAACTCGAAAATTATGGGTTTTTTATGATTTTTTTTTTCATGGAAGGAATACACGTAGAAATTTGGATCTTTAAATGTGTTTTGTTTCATATTTTAATTGTTTGATAACAATATTTATACACGTTTTATCTGTATGCAAATTACTCATCGTTTACATTAATGCTTAGAAGAAGATTTCATAAAACATTGCGGAACTGCTGGCGTCCTCCATCATGCTGTAATAATTGGAATTAAAAAAATAAAAATGATTCTTAAAGGCAAGACCCATACGCTGTTTTTGAACTAGGGTTTTTGAAATATGTGCAAAATCCAGCAAATGACGGCTTAATAAAGTCAATTTTGTGATTTTTCATCACACTTTTGCTATATTTGAAGCCAAAAGTAGGTTTGGTTTTGGGAATTCAAAAGAATATTGAAGTTCAACAATTAACTGCTAATGTAACGAAGATCCGTGACAAAGTTCATAAAAATCGGTGGAATAATTTCAGCGTCATCACTCCAGCAGCTGGAAAAAACATAGTTTTGAGAAAAACGCAGTCAAAGTTCTGTTTACACGGCACGAACGCTCTTGTAGTCTTTTCGCGATAGTTCCAACAATTCTTGGAATTTCGTTGCAAAAAATGGGCATAATATTCTTAAGAAATTGAACTATCAATTTGTGGAAAAAAGAATCCATTTTTTCAAATTTGTAAATGGTCTTCCAGCTTTAATGTCAAATGTATCACCAAAATCAATCAAGCCTGACTCTTGAATCCTAAGAGCTCCAGTGGCCGTGTGTTTGCCTGACGTTACGATTCGTCGTTAATTCGAGTACAAATTGAGGTCGAGATAAAAAAAAAAAAGAGCTGCGATCGTTAAATCCATCGAGATACCGATCGTTACAGGTTATAAATCGTTTATTTAATGCCGGGGTAATTGCGTTCGAAACAGCGAATGAAAATAATACGCGATAGCGGGTATCGGTTTCGAGGATCGATGCGGAGTAATCAGATCATGGATTAGCTCCTCCGACTTTACCCTCCCTCGATCGTTTACACTGAAGACAATCACCGGATAGATTCCCGTCGTTTGTCGGCCCGTGCAAATCCTATCATTTTTTTTTCTGTCCAGAATTGACAATGTTCATACGTATAGAAAACGGAAATGGACAACAATAACATTTCGGCAAAGTTTCCCATTTTGATAAATCCGTCACCATCTCGAATATGCGAATCGATAAGCGGATCGATCCTGATCTTTCGATACCAAGCGTACGAACGTTCCCCTGAAAAAGCAGCTTTCGATATTTCGCTGGTAACATTGCTCGGAGATTCGAATGTTTGGTTTATCCCAACGCAGTCTTTTCGAGTGAATTTTCGACGGCTAACTCCAGTGCCACCAGCTCGATGATAAGATTGTAGCTCTTGGTAACACTTTGCCTACACGACTCCTCGTTCCATTCTCTCCTACTCTTTCCAACCACTCATGTGCCTAATGTTCCAAAAGTGAGGAAGCTCTCGTGATCGCTTATTGTGTCAGCTCTTGACAGCTATTAACGGCTATTAGGATGAAACCAAGCGACGGTTGTGAACCCAAAAAAAAAAATCGATCGCTGTTAGACTCGATTAGGAAAGCAGATTGGGATGGTTTCCAAAGCTGATGTTGACTCTTTTAATGCATCTAACTTAACAGTCTGTCAACGGAACCGTATCGTAACGCTTGTGCTCTTCGTCTATCAGCAAGTATCTGCATACAGGTAGAATGATAAGGTAGGGTGAGATTAATGATGAGCTGAAAAGCTTTCGGGTAATCTTTCAGTTGATAGCCGTTGTAGTCGATCCGTGTATATTCTAGGCTAGTGTTCCGTCGGATCAACCATGCCCAAAATCATTCGTACTAACGATCACTAGCTTGCGAAAAAAAAAAAAGTTAAACGAAAGCTTCTCAATTTGGCAAATGAACCCGGATGAAAAACGAAACCCTCCGAATCCAAACAAACAAAAACGTCCGAAGAAACAAGGGGAGTGAGCGAATGGAAAGCTTCGAAATAACAAAAAAAAAAAGAAAAAAAAAGTGGGGTGTACGTGTGGCGAAGGTATTGTCGGTCCAATCAGTCGAGAGATTTTATCGCGCAAATTGGTCGATGAACGACGAACGTTCAGTCGAAACGAACCTACACTTCTATATGTGTGTACGCATCAAGGACTACCGACAAACGCAAAATGAACGCAAGCTACGCCGTAGCAAGCGTTTCCTGCCAGTCTCGCTCGCTCTCACCCTGCTGGCCTGTCAGATGATCCTGATTGGTAGTTGCTGATCTATCTGCCGCCGTGGTACGAGGGCGAGAAACAAACAAAACAAAACAACAAAAAAACAGCTCTCATTGCTTCTAGGTTGTTTTTTATACATCCACAAAACCTGGCTATATACGCGACCATCATACCATCATCCAGCAGGGAGACAACGGGAGCATCCTCCGCATTGCGTCATACCAGCGGCTCGCGACCAACGCTCGGGGACACAAAAAATATATATATTTGACACCGTTCTGTGGTACGAGATGGTGGCAGCCGTCATCGTCAGGTTATAAATAACGAGCGTGTATCCCGTTGTTTTTTTTTTTGCATTTTTTTTTATTTTTCCATTCTTCTCCATATGTTTCGTTTTTTCGTTTATACGCTCGCGGGAATATCTGGGAGACAGCTCTTCGCACACGAGCCATCAAGTGGGCTGTCGAACCCTGATAGAACACGATAGATGCGACATCATGTTTCATCTATTCTAGTCAACGATACCACGCGTAACCAACCGGTAACTCTTGCTCGTATGATCGACGATAACAACCTTCAACCCAGTGACCATTCTGTTTTATATAGCTTTCGATGTATCGAAATTTAACAATGAAATCCCTTGCGCCACTTCACCTTTCACTGCCAGCCCTTAAAACCTTTTTATACGGACATGGACGAACTCCCAAACAAAATGTACCTAACTTTCATGTAGGTCATGTGACAGAACAGGTGTCGAGAGAAGTGTCAGGCAAGCAGGCATCATCTCAGCTTCTATTCGGTTCGATTTCATACTCAGGTTCTTTTGGACACCAGTTTGATGTACTGGTGCAAACCGTAAATTACTTTCTTGCCAACCCAATGTATTTCCATTTCCGGTTTTTCTTTGGAAACAGGGATTTTGATCAGGTGACCTCGATTTTTGAAAGAGCTGCTTGATTTAAGGCATCGTCT
Source organism: Ophioninae sp. B BG-2022a (assembly GCA_030522765.1). Lineage (NCBI taxonomy): Eukaryota > Metazoa > Arthropoda > Insecta > Hymenoptera > Ichneumonidae > Ophioninae sp. B BG-2022a. The sequence continues at coordinate 8,548 of JAPYZJ010002929.1, read as the reverse complement.
GGGAAATTTTCAAAAAATCACTTTTTTTTTTGTATTTTCGTATAGTACACTGTTTTAAAGAATTTCTCAGATTTTTAAATCGAGATTCAATTTATTACGGTCGCTACAGCGTTTGTTGTAGAAAAGGAGCGGAATCTTTAAACGCGTTTTTCTCGGAATGGTGTTTTTCAAAACGGTGTCCACTCTCGATGGAAGAGTTTTGAAGATATCTATTTCCAATTTTGAGGGAACGTTTTTAACGTCATTCTCTATGGTGCTATGAGGTTTTTTTTGAAATTTGATAAAATGGCGGCGGTTTGAACAAAAAGTATCGAATTTGGCCCTTTTTCTCGACACTTTTTTGTAAAAAAAAAATAGGAAGATTTCAAAAAAAAGCTTTCATAGCACAAAGAGAATGACGTTAAAAATGTTCTCTCAAAATTGGAAATAGACATACTATAAATCGTACAGTATCGATACTATACGATAAAGCAAAAAAAAAATGTGTGTTTGAAAATTTCACACTGAGACGATCCCTTAACACGAAATGACATCTGTGAAAATTGCCAATCATCGTTTGGCTATATCTCCAGTTTTTATAATCAGTAACGTTCCCAAATGGATTCTGGTTGATTTTTTAACGCGATTAGGCTCAAAGAGCAATAATATGAAAAAAGGGTCTTTCGGAATGTCCGGATAGCTCAAAGGGGGTAACGACGAAAGAGATATATTTGCCAAGAGATTTTACCCAAACTTCCTTATAATTTGTATTTTTCAAGTAAACCTAGGAATATTCTGATGATCGATGGTAGTCGGCCAATTAGCTGTTTCAACTGCGTTAATGGCGCGAGTCCATAACGATTCCTCGATTCCAGCTTGAACAAAGAATCCGGTGTTTAGTTAGTTCTCAGTGCTCGATTTCTGCTCGTTCGCGGCCCTTTTTTTTGCGTTTTATTTTGTGAAGGGAATAAAGGGATACGAGCTGGAAATGGCGCAGGACGGAAGGGAGGGAAAAAGGGCAAAAAAATCGTGTGGAGGAGGTGCGGAAAAAGTCACGAGGCGTGTATACGAATGTGATAGGAAGTCGCCGGATCCCCGACTCGACTGCGAATGGGGTTGGAGCGGGGTGGTCTTCTCCGCCTGGGGTATACGAACGGATGATTTAATTAGTTAATTGTGCGTCATTCATCCGTCTATTCATCCCCTGTGGACCCTGCTATTTTTTTTTGTTCCACACGAGATGGGTCGACAAATCGTCGCTGTTCTCGACGTTACCATAACTACCTTCGCAGAATAAAGAAACGATCTGTGAGGCAAGGTCATTTTCGAAATGTGAGCGAATTAAAAAAAAAACCCAAAATCACTTTGAATTCTTTTTTTAATTCTTTAATTTTTTAAATTGTTTTGAATAACAAAATGGGCAGGAAAAGTCTTCCCCAAAATCATGGGACAATTTGAGTCGAGAAATGCTGCCCCTAAACTCTTTTTTATTGATAATAATCAAGTTCTGATCTGGCTTTCGTATTTGAAATAGGTTTTCAATATAAGGGGTTTCCGGTTTTTCGGTTTTGGAATTTGGCCCTTTTTCTCGACAGTTTTTCGTAAAAAAAATAGGAAGATTAAAAAAAAAGCTTTCATAGTACGATAGAGAATGACGTTAAAAACATTCTCTCAAAATTGGAAATAAGCATACGATAAATCCCATAGTATCGATACTATACGATAAAGTAAAAAAAAAAACGATTTTTTGAAAATTTCACACTAAGACGATCCCTTAACACGAAATGACATAAAACGTTATTCGTCATAAAACGACAGATGGAAAGAAGGATTTTGTAAAAATGAATATAAATAGCAGATATAAACGTAACATCGGGGGTGCCTCGAACACGTCGTATAGGTAAATCCGGTAGTACGCAGGTAGGTGGTAATGGTGTTTCTGAATTAGCTGACATCGGCATCAGCTAGTTTGGCCGCCCGCAAGCAAACAGATCTTGGTTACCCGATGTGTAACGTTCCACGTTTCGCGAAACCGTCGAATCCAAACCCCCCCATTCGCCCACCCGGCCCTATTATACGGTATGTGCGAGGCACACACAAACAGACGCTCTGGGCACATATAGCCAGCGGCTAGTGTGTTGGTTGGACGTATTCCATGTACGTGTGTAACCGATACCGATAGCGTTATCGTCCGCGAAACACATCGTATAGAGGCGCCTGTTATTTCGACGCCAACAATAATAGCATTATGTACTACGGGGGTAGGGGAGTAACGCAATAATCTCCAACGACCAATGATCAATATACCTGACCTGCTTATAGTTTCCAATTACGGAATCTAATTCGGAGTTCCATCATCAAATGAGCATTTGAAGATGCAGATTAAGATACGAAGAAGGGTACGAAGGTACGAAGATGGAGGCCCACCCAAAGCGAAACTTCTTCGCAGTCGAGACTTGATTCAGTAGGGTAAAATCAGCGCTGGTTTCCGAAAGGTTTTAGCGTGCGTTGAGCCCGCTGTACACATTGGACCAAGGTATTGGGCCAGCCTATTGGGCCAAGATAATGAATTCCCAATGTCGCTATATTGGTGTCAATCATTCTGCATTGGCGCTTGGATAAAGGCTCAAACACTCACGCGCAACCCTACTCGCGCTGACGATTCACAACGAACTAAATACGACACCAACGTGTGAACACTGTTCACGAAGCGCGCCAAGATCCTTTGATGTGTGGACGAAAAACCGACAAGATTCGGGTTGCTCGCCAATGTTAGCGCCAACCGAACATCGCTACCGACATATCACCAAGTAGCCCTCTACACGTTGGCCCAATAGGCTAGCCCAATACCTTGGCCCAATGTGTACTGCGGGCTTTGGATGTGAAAACTACCATGAAGACTACCAGAGTCAAAATTTTCGAGCTGCTTTCAAGCCGCGGAATGGAGGCCTCCTTCGAACAGAAGTCTGCGATAGCGGATTATCCAAATGAGGCTACGATGTATGGAATATTATCATGTCAGAGTCTCCGTTGAACCACCTAGATGGCACATACTAGACTTTAGGCTTAAAAGAGGCTACTGTAGCGCGCAACTGGACCTACGAAACTTCCGGTGGACCTGAGGAGATAACGAATGTGGGTTCAATAGGCATGCTGGAAACGCAAAGGCATGCTGGAACGATATCCGAGGCTTAGGTACAGCGGGGAATGGAGAGCAGAGAGGATCAGAGGAAAATGAGAAAACCGTCGACGAGATCGCTTTTACAACGTGATTTGTGGTGTACCCAGAGGGTTCCGAGAGTTTCGGATTAAATTCGGCCATTGTGGGGTTAAGGAAGATGGCGCGATAAAAGTTGGACCCAAAGTTCCTTAACTGTCCAGGGTGGAGTTTAGTGGTGTGTTCTGCAACGTTCTAAACGAGACCAGTTGAGACGGGACTCTAGACTAGGTGGCAGTGGAAGGTTCGAAAGAATTGGAGATACGTCGATCGTAGGCATCGGCAATTCTCCAGAAACCCTTTTGGAGACTGGTAGGCACATGCAGACTATGGCAGAATCGCTTTCTCTCCTGGAATCAGCTTCTCCCAAGGGGGTACATATAGATAATGGAAAGGCGTGGCGTTACGTCGCTGGAGTGCTCCATCTACAGGGCGGAGCTTATTCCCCGCACCCCCGCAATGTGCCGCAAGAGTCGAGTAACCGCTGCACAGTAAAGGACACCAAGCTCCGTCCGGATGCTGAATTTTATCATGGAATGTTTTTCAAATGCTTGGAGACTTGGATATCCAGCATTTTTGATGATGGACAAATGGCAATCAATCCCTAGATACCCTACTAGAGGACTCCAAGTTCAACTTGCTTCTTCGTGGTTTTCCAACTTTGCAAAAGCTGATTCCAGCAACGATGGAACCACAAAGTGGAAGTGATTTCGCTGATCGTGAAAAGGATTATCAGGACATCATGAATTAGTAGAACGTGACTAATTGTGACTAAACGTGACGAAACCCTAACGTACGCGCCTACGAATATTGCTACGAGATGCTGGAAACAGGCGTCAGAATTCATCGGCTGGCCAAACTTTTACTATTCCACCCCTTGTTTACCGACATCTGTCACCGAGCGTTTATTATATGAGCTGCACCCGCTTTACCTCCAAAGCCCAATACTCTGTCATCCTTCAGACCCTCGAATCAACAACCCCTCGTCATAAACGACAAGTTCTGATACCCGAAATCAACCAGACGCCGGATATAGGAAACATTTTATTTTGAGGACATTTTATTGACTTTACTGATTATCACTTTTAGAATATACCATTGAATTTTTTGGATCAAATTTGAAGGGGTGAGTGCGAGTCGAAATGGATAAAAACATTTTTTCATGGTCGCTGGATCGAATTAGTCTTGCTTTAGAAAATTGCAGTTTCGTAATTGGTGGAATATTTTCCAAAGGATGGAAAATTGAAATATAAATATACAAATATTTAGATAAACAATTTATTTTTTATGGGCTGGTTTGAACGTACATAGGTTATGACGGGGTTGATTGTGGTATAATAAAGTAGGTCAATTATGAGAGGCTGTACTTTTTAGTGTTTCATTAATTATTTTGTATCTTTAAACGAAAGGTTAGGAAATTGGTCTGAATTTTTACGAGCATTTAAGGCTTCAGTAATTTGTATCTAGCTTAGAGAAATAATTGAACTTTGGAAAAATGGCCTTTGGTTCATTGTGAATTCTGCTTTGTGAATTAGGTCCAATTTGCAACCGGCCATGATAAGAAAATAAAGAAAATCGTCACATGAGTGCGAGAGAGATTTCTAAAGGATGAAACATTTTCAATATTAAATAAAACAACCATCCCCTGTGGCCATCAATTATACAAAACCTGATGCTCTGTTTGACCAAAAAAATGTAAATGTTTATGAGAAAAGTAGGTTTAAAATTTGTTGGATTACGTAGACCTTTTCTACACGTTTTTAAGCAGGTGTAAAAAATCGAGCTTTTTAAAAAAGCTTAATAGCTTTTGTCAAAAACTCAAAAATAGAATTTCTTATCAGATAGATCCTTATAATTATTTAAAAATCGAAACGAAAAGACCCTGCGCGAGCACATGATAGAAGTAAAGCTTTTTTTAAAGATCCTTTGTATTCCCAAATTTATAATAACAGAAAATATTAATATTATAAATCTTCAGCAAGGAAGACAAGGAAGGAAGAAAAAAGAGTTATTCGAAAAGACATAGTATTGAAAGGATTGAGACTGTAAGAAGAAAAGGACAAACGACAAAATAAGAAATGTTTTTATTTGAATATTAAAATTTCAAAATTATTATTTAGGTAAAAAAATCGTGAGCAAAAAAACGAAATTTAATCAAACAGTGGAGCACTTTTTTGACTGAACATGACACTTTATATTTCGTGTTTAAAATAATGTTACTTACGAATCTTTCGATTTTTTTGGTCCTACAGAGACGTTCCAAAAAGACTTTTACTTCGAAAAAAAAAAATCAAATCGTCCTGCCATTTTTTCTCAACGGTCAGAAAATACAAAAAAAGGTCTATTTAAGATAATAGAAAAATCGGTACTTTTGCTCACTTCACCATGACGAAATTTGCAACGAGAGATAAATAGCTCCTCGTTTTTTTTCTTCAACGATCAACGCGACCACCCACCGAGTTACTGATATTAGTATGCCACTTGGCTAAAGTGGCCTTTCTCTCCCTCCGAGGCTTCAATCGGAAGGGCAGATTCTGCAGATTGAAAAATATTCGAGCAATAAGTATAAATCAGCCACAACAGACACTCCTGCTTCGAGGGGTAAATTAGCGACATACTATTAGTATGTATTGGTCGATAGGATCTAGGGTGGAGAAGGATATACGCGTGACCTGAACAATTTGACAATGCAACACACGGGCCAGGCGGCCGGGAAGAGCGATTATCATCGGCGTTAGGGTGATGCAGGGGGATGAACGAAAAGCGGAGGGGGGGGGGTACCCATATGGCCTGCACCACGGGGGTTAACCAACACCCCGATCCTCGACGACAAATAGCCCGCTAAACGCTACAATCCTAAATAATAACAAGTCCCATAAAGGCCTCGCTATTCGATGAAACCTGCCTGTCTTCATCCACCATCCGTATGTATATTGGGGTTCTTATTATTATTTCGCTAGCAGGGTTTGCGATGACATCAACGATTCGGTGCAATTTATTTTGAATATTTTGTTTTATTTATTTTATTTACTTTATTTATTTATCTTTAAGGACATGCTGAAGATGTACCACGTAATAGGTGAGTCCGAAAGAAATGGTCGAAACTTTTAATAAGTGATTTATCAAGGACGAAACATTTTTTATTGTTTATGATTAAAAAATGTTTCGTTCTTTATAAATCGCTGATAAATATAAATCGCTGATAATAAAATACAAATTTTTAACAATTAATCTTTAAATTTGTCCTTGATAAAATACAAATTTTTAACATTTCATTTTTAAATTTGTTCTTGATAACATACAAATTTTAAACAATTAATCTTTAAATTCGTACTTTTCATCATGTCCTTAAGGATACGATGAAAAATACGAATTTAAAGTAATTTAAGAAAATACGAATTTGAAGATTAATTGTTTAATATTTATATGAACCTTCTCAACAACCATACTCAACTGTAGGCAAAATTTCAAAAAGTTTGATCGTTTAGAAATCGTGATATTTGTTATAAAAAATCGTCTTTTTATCATAACTTCCTATAAAACCTCGTGTTAAATTTGCGATTTTTACCAGTGAACAGCTCGATTACCAAACGGTAAAATATTTTCCAATTTTTGTTCCACCTAATTGTTTCAAACAATTATCTTTAAAAAATGGTATCTAATGATATTTTCCATTACTTTGTATATACCATTGTGATTAAGGGGCAAGACCATCCTTAAAAGCATCAATCTCTTCGTCAATGAATTCTACAGAGACTTATCATTGTAAGCCAAACCGCCGTCGACAAAAAGTGATTTCGATATCCACCTGGCTTCGAAATTTTCAAATTCAAAAAGTGACGAAACTTTGAAATACTATTTTTTTGGGCCGGATAATTTTCCAAAGTCTTCGAAGTGATCCCGTATTTCAATTTTCGAAATACGAGAATCGATCAATCGATTTCGAAGCTCGGTGAGCGAGATGATCCTGGGTTGGGTAATTGGAATGAGAAAAGTCTAGGAGGAGCAATAATAATCATTGGGCTGTGCAGCCAATTTGGCACGCCATGTGTACAAACACGGACAGCCGGTGGGCCACTTGCGCTTTGGATATACAGTTGAAACCAATGAGCCAGTGTTGAGGAAAAGACGCGTCAACAAACGGGCAATGAGATGGCGAGAAATTGAGGGTTACGTCAGAGGATTTGGATGATCAGGGGATGCTGGTGTTTCGAGGGTTTTTGGATGGAGAGGGGTGGAGAGGGGTGGTGAAGCTAAATGTTTCGTGGCACAAGAAGACCGAGTGACGAGAGTCATTCGCAGTGCTAATTGTAGGGGCGTCGGGGTGTGCTTACGGTCTTTCTCCCCCACTTGCCATCCCTCTCGGCAATCGACGATTCGAACCGACCCCTCGTTGATGCCTGGCCAGGAGATCACCAGGCTCCTTCCTTGAACCCCCCAATCGTTTTGCCTGATCTCATCCCCTATTTGTAGGCAACGAGGGAATCTCTCTCTCTCTCTCTCTCTCTTTGTCTCTCTGCTTGAACACATCTATCCGTAACCCACAGGGATTTACGCGAGCGATAATTACATTAGCATCCAATGATTTTTATTGGATCATCCAGGACTGTGCTACGACCAAGCGCGAATGAGCAAACTCGGAGTTAACCTAGCCATACGTATGCGTGGTATTCGAAGAATCTTAGCTGTTTTGTTATGTCATATGTGACATACAGCGATCTTGTAGGATCGCGAGATTTGGGAAGGATCTTTGATGGAAGGTTTTAAACGTTGATAGCTTTTTTGGATTATCCAGGAGGTTTTTAACGTTGATAGCTTTTTTTGGATTATCCAGGAGGTTTTTAACGTTGATAGCTTTTTTGGATTATCCAGCAGGTTTTTAACGTTGATAGCTTTTTTTGGATTATCCAGGACGTTTTTAACGTTGATAGCTTTTTTTTGGATTATCCAGAACGTTTTTTAATGTTGATAGCTTTTTTTGAATTATTCAGGACGTTTTTAACGTTGATAGCTTTTTTTGGATTATCCAGGAGGTTTTTAACGTTGATAGCTTTTTTTGGATTATCCAGGAGGTTTTTAACGTTGATAGCTTTTTTTTGGATTATCCAGGACGTTTTGAAAGTTGATAGCCTTTTTTGGATTATCCAGGAGGTTTTTAACGTTGATAGCTTTTTTTGGATTATCCAGGACGTTTTTAACGTTGATAGCCTTTTTTGGATTATCCAGGACGTTTTTAACGTTGATAGCTTTTTATGGATTATCCAGGAGGTTTTTAACGTTGATAGCTTTTTTTGGATTATCCAGGACGTTTTTAATGTTGATAGCTTTTTTTGGATTATCCAGGACGTTTTG
>JAPYZJ010002928.1:0-19664 GCA_030522765.1 Ophioninae sp. B BG-2022a | reverse complement strand
GTCATGGACTACATTATGAAAGTCGTTTTTGATTTAGTACAGGAAGGAGTGCATTTCATAAAAAGGTCAGAAAATCATTTAAAACAATTTCGTTAACATTTTTAGTAGTTTTAATCAATATCAATTTTCAATATCAAATATCAAATATCAATATTATCAATATAAAAAATCCAACGTAACTAAAAAACTACTGAACTTCGGTAGAACATTTGGTGGATTAATTTATTGCATTTTAACTCTACTATGACGTCCTGCAAGGAATACGTCGAGTTACCAGTAACCCTGTACATATATATGCGTATATATATATGTTTCAGTTAGAACGTCTTTTATCGAATAAAGACTCGTTTTTACCGAACGCTTTCATTAATAATAGTTCGCCATTGTGAAAAGTAAAATTTACATGAGTTTCGAGTTTTTTTTTCAAAGTTCATCATTATGGAATTGAAAAACGTATCGAACCGAGATCGAGGCTGAATAGAATTCAAACAAACCCAAACGACCATTCAAAGTTAATCACCGCTGACAGGTGGCATCGGGAAACAATTCTTACTGTTTGTTTGGGTTCCAAACGGTCATAATAATATTATTCTGACCACGAGTGAATTTGAGTTTTTACGAAGAAAAAGATTTTACGACGTTCGATCGGAATGAGTTTTTATCCGTGTAAAATTGGTTCTGACTGTGAAGTATATATGTATATATATGTCTCTCCCTGAAAATCAAGGATTCAAAGCTGCTAATCAGAAGTACGAAAAAAAAGGCACAACAATTCAATTGTAGATATAGAATTCTTTGAAAAAAAAAAGAATCTTTTTTTATTCGCCTGTAAGCGCGTTGAAAATCGATCAAACGAAAATAGGCTAATTTTACTATCAGCAAGTGTACTATCCGTGCGACGATTTAGCAATTTCTGTGAATGAACGGATACCACTCTTTCGTTGTCTAACAAAGACGAAAAAAAAAGAAGAAAAAAAAACGCTGCCATGTTTTTTTCCCATCATCAGTATACACCGTTTAAAGTATACCCCGCGCATACGCCAGAATCAATTTTTATCAATAAACTTCAGCACAGTTTACACAAATTTTTCGCGAGGATCATCTTACGAATCAAGATGAGGAATAAAAAAAAAAACCGACGTCGTTTCCACCGAGCAGACAAATCTTGCGTGCTTGTCCCGTTCTTCTTTTTGTTTCTCTTGCGCATTCGATTCCGAAAACAAAGAAATACTCAATTTTCCAAGTATCATTCGAAATTCGACGAAAATCGGTTTTGTTTTGTTTTTTCTTTCAACCGCTGATTTGCGTTTGGAAGTATCGATCGGTATCGCCAAAAAAAAAGAAAAAAAAAAAGATATCACTTTTTGAAAGGTGCTTCGAAGAGATTTTGTATCGCTCGTCGATTCGAGTTATCAATCTTGCCAATAATTCACTCTTTCGAACGTGCACGCTTCGACAAAAGGCTCAACTGCAAAACTGATGAAATCTAGATTACGATCGATAATTCGTGAAAAACTATTCAAAAACGGAAAAATCAAGCGAGCGTGGTAATTTTTTATTTTGCCACGAAAAACGTCGACGCACCTGAAATGCAAAATGTCAAAAAAGCATAAACAAGTTGGCTACTCGATCGTAGCGAATTCGTAGTTTTTTGTTTTGTTTTGTTCGTTCGTTCCGACGATGCACATTTTCGCGATCGATCGGTGAACGTTAGACGCAGAGGAGCGTATCAACGAGTAGCACAAAATGTTCTTTTTTTGTCTTTCTTTTCTATTCTCTTATCCGGTGGTGCTAACGAAACCTACAATAGATAGCCATTTTCAGGAGATGAATGTAGTATTTTTGAAAAAAAAAAAAAAAAAAAACAATCGGTTACTATAGATAGCACAAGATAATCGAATTTTCATACGAACAGCACAAGTGCTATGCTGCAAAGTTGCCATTTACTATTTTATATATAAACAGTTTTAGTAGAACTTCATATTCTAAAAGAGAGAAAAACAAAAGAACAAACGAGAAAAAAAGAAACCGAAATAAGCGAAACAAAAAAAAAAATAAAAGTTCAAACGTAATCTTTCTATTTGACTGTTCGATCGAAGTTTTCTCATACTCGGCGGAGCACGAATTTTAACACGTTATTTCGTTAGTTATAAAAAAATCATAAGACTTTTCATAATACTAAGTGGATAATGATGTACAGACGTCCGTTTGAGATTTTCTCTTATTTTCTTTATTTCAAAGAAATTTTTTTCCGACGATTATGATGCCCATGATAATTCGATGATTTTTGCATTCCTCGTGGGTGAGCCTTCGGACACGCTGACGATCCGAAGAAAAAACAGTTTCGAGCGAACTTTTGCGTTGACATTTTTTTTTTAAAAGTTATTTGGCGAATATTAATTGTGACTGAAGGCGGGACGCGGGTCCGGTGAAATTTCGCAGACTCGTTGGTGCGACTTGTTACGAACCTCGAGACATTTCGAGTGCACCAGTCGCTGGGTTCCAAATGTAACATATCTAGTATATTTGTATATACACATAGTGGAGCACGGGCCAAAATTTCATGATATATAAAATATTTAAAAAAAAGAGGCAGAATCCAACGAGTCGAAGAGAATTTCGCTGATGACAACCAATTTAGCTGATCGTTGAGCCGATGATAAAGAAAAAAAAAAAGAAGTTATCTTAGGTATGTTATCTCTTTTTTTTTTGACTCTGCCATAAAATGGCGTTTACAGAGGAATTCTGTGACGAATCTAATGTAATGACTAGTACGTAAGGTACCTCGATTAAATAAAGAAACATTTATACGTACAGCGAAGTGAGATATTTTGTTTTTTTTTTACTCACCGAGTACCATAATCGTAAGTTTCACTTTCGAAACCCAAACCCAAACACGTCTTGATGGAAGGAACTCACGAAAACCCAAACAAATCCTTGATGGAGGGAACTCACGCAAACCCAAACAAATCCTTGATGGAAGAAACTCACGCAAACCCAAACAAATCTTTGATGAAAGGAACTAACGCAAACCCAAACAAATCTTGATGAAAAAGACACAAATAAAAACTCAAACAAATTTAAAAAAATGTATTTAAAAAAAACCCAACCAAATGTTGACGAAACAAACCCAAACAAACCCTTGATGGATAGAATGCACGCAAACCCAAACAAATCCTTGATGGAAGAAACTAACGCAAACCCAAACAAATCTTGATGAAAAGGACACAAATAAAAACTCAAACAAACATTTAAAAAATGTATTAAAAAAAACCCAAACAAATGTTGACGAAACAAACCCAAACAAATTCTTGATGGAAGGAACTAACGCAAACCCAAACAAATCTTTGATGAAAGGAACTGACGCAAACCCAAACAAATCTTTGATGAAAGGAACTAACACAAACCCAAACAAATCTTGATGAAAAGTACACAAATAAAAAACTCAAACAAATTTTTAAAAAATGTATTAAAAAAAACCCAAACAAATGTTGACGAAACAAACCAAAAAAAAAAACCCACTACCAACTCGCGCAAGATTCGATCTCCAACGGATCATCCATTTTCCGCATGAGAAGCATCGACTCACACGCAAGCATCCGGACATCAAAGTCTCAGTTATCATTGATAAATGAAATTTCATCATAAGCGATCACCGCTCCGAGTTTTGGTCTCGCCCTGTTTCGCGCAAAGACGGACAAGACCAATACGGACAAGCTGGGGGAAGATATGTCTATTTATAGCTCTAATCACAATGAACGGATCAATTGGACAATAAATTGGGCAATTGGATCGAGGTAACGATCGCGAAGAGATAACCCGATAAAAAACGAAACTTTCCGAAGGTGGTTTAGTTCATAATGCTTGAATGTTTATTCATTACGGAGCACCTAAGTAAATATAAAATTGTCGTATGTCTATATGATTCCGTATGTAGCTATATCACTGTCGTTTTACTTCTTTTTTTTTGTCTCGTGTATACTCGTATATATAAACTATACTCTAGTCACATACGAAATAGTAAACGTAGGCGTTGTGTGTATACAATCATATATATGGCACGTCAGTCTGTTAAGTTTAGTTAATTAAACCACTTAATTATCATGTATTGTTAGATACTACGGCGTATTGTGAATATTTGTTGTTTCTGTTGTTTTTTTTTCTCTTTGTTATTCTTTCTCTTTTTCTTTTCCTCTGTACCAATGTTCCTCGTTATTTTTTCCCTTAACGTGAACAATTCTTCGTCGTGTTTGGCATTCTCATCGCGGTCAGTAATGGCCGTTTCACTACCGTATCATTTCCATATACTTTTGCTTGTGCTTACTCAACATTTCCGTGACAGTAACTAGCTGTTTTATTGTCGGCTGGAATGAAGGATAAGTGTAGAATTAGTTCAATTGGAAGTCGAAAATGATTTAAAAAAAAAAAAGGGTTTGTTTGGGTTGGGTTTTAAAAAAATGATTTAAAAAAAAAGTCACGATCGAGTTTTCTCACCTGAGTCTTCGAGAGTACTTGTAATTCCTTCAAATGTGACACGCAAATATGATGAAGCGTCGCCAGATCTCTCGCTGTGTCCGAAACGCACGTGCTCTTGCTTCTCGGATCGGTGCCTTCAGATTCAGGTTTTTCCACGACGTTCTACGTTTTTTTACACAAAAATTTGTAATTCGATGTACGAAAATTGATAAGAGGATCCAACAGAGAATTTTCGACGGTCGTTTTTTTTCAACCGAAAAACTCCAGTGGATTTACAAAATGTTTTTTTTTCTCGAAATTCTATCCAATGTAATTTTACCAACAATTATAAAAAAAAGAAAATAAATTTTTTTTTTTATATTTTAACAATAATCAAAAAATATTTTTAAAAAACTCACCGACAATTGGTCCAAAAATACAACCATCCGTTCTTTGTTTTTCAAAATAAACGGATTAACGACTTCCATGTAAGGTTCCTTTCCTCCGAACTCGACCAAATTGGCCAAGTTTTGCAAGCACTTTGCCACCATTACCAGAGACCTGTAAACGAAAAAAAAAATAAATGGAAACGACCCCGAAGAATGTCAAATTGCAACATTGGCAGGTAACAAAACCAAACCGGCTGAATAAAATTGATTTGAAAAATGTTTAAATAGTGAAATTCAAATAATTGATAACGTAATTTCAAGGTCGGCCTATCAATAAAATGATTTTGGCTACAGCATTGGAAAAATGGTTTTTGAGCGTTTACCTTGCAGCAGCTGGTGGTGGCGGTTCAGCGATCAAGTTGAACGATCTCGGATTGAGAATCGCGGGGCACAGCAATCTTAAAAATATAAATCCACTGACGACCCGCGTTCTCACTAATCTTTCGTGAGGCCATTTTGCTACGACGGCTCTTTGAAGACAGCCGCAAATGTATCTGAGCGTTTTGGGGCATGCGTCCGGGCTTGTAAAAATACTTAGGGTTACTTCATCGAGAACCTGCGGGAAAAAAAAGTCACGCGTTTTTTATCGTGACCATTATTGTTCCCAATGTCAACACAATCGTCTAGGAATATTGTAGTCGATTCAAGGGTCCTTTGGTTTCTCGGCTCGAAAAAATCAATTTTTTTTCACAAATCTACAACACGTGTAGAAAATGTGTGCCAAAGAATATTTCGATATTCAAAGCGGTTCACAAATTACGGTCCTGGAACGGAGCAGGTATACGGTTAGTATAAATCACGTGCGGCAACTTTCAATCGCGATTTTCTCGAATCACCATTTTTCGAAACGGCGACCATGATATTTCAGAAACTACTGCACCGAGCTTGTTCAAATTTATACAGTATCTTTAAAATGTTATAAGCTAACGATTGAACTAGGATTATCATGATTGCTCCGATAGTTTTTTTTCTACGAGCGAAAAACTGATGAAAAAATGAGTAAAAAATAGAACCTAATTTTCAAAAGTGTATAAAAAAGTCAATTTTTGTAATTTCGAATTCACTCTAGTTCAATCGTTAGTCTTCAATATGAAGATTAAAATGACGTTTGGTTTTTTGATCTTAGATAAGCAGAATAACCGCAATCTTGGTCACCGTCAAGCACTTCTTTTACTCGATGTCTTCCTGTCGGCCGCTATAACTTTTATTTTATTATATATTTTAATTAAAAAAAATTTGTAAAGCTTATTTAAATGTTAATAAAGATTATGCAAAAACAATGAGATTGATTATTTCGATGGTTTGGCCGTGAAAAATTCTTGGAAAAGACGTAAAAAAACAGCCGAGAAACTAGAGGACTGCCTTAATGGGTTCGTACTTGTAATAAAAATTCGGCGTTGCTGCAAGCGTCTTCCGGGGAATCCATCTTAGTGGGGTTCAATTCGCAGCTCTGTTTGCTCTCGATGAGCTTGACTATGGTCTCGCGAAGCGCAGCTTTTAGGAAAGACGTGCAAACGGACTTCATGTAGAGATCCATTAGGGTGGTCGTGAGGCTCGCAGCTCGGAAAAGCGTCGGTGTTTCATCCTCCTTATCAACCTGATGAACGTGACAACAACGATATTAAAAAAAACGCGAATCGTTCGGAAATATGAAATTGAAAAAGAAGATAAAAAGAAACAGAAAATACTGTATGGGTCGTTCTTCTTTTTAACCTACAATAAAACGACATTTTTCTGTTTTTTTTTTTTTGGTTTTTGTACTACACATAATTGTGACTTCTGTGGGATTAAAAAAAAAAGGTTGCTTCTGTGTTTTCATTAGGACTAATTAAAGTTTCCTCTCCGGCTAATAAAAATTCTTTTTTAACGTCGGTTTTTTTAAAATAGTGTGACAGAGTGGCATTTTTCTGTGGAGACCACGTTTCGGCTTACCACTCTGTCACGACATTCTACGAAAAAAAAAACGTATAAAATATGCTGATTAGAGAAAATGGAAAATTACATAATGTTAATAGATAAGAAAATATCGACGTTTATTCGAAACGAATTTAAAAAACCGTAAATATCAATACTCCAACGAGATGCCATAATGAGACGAAGGACAGACTATTGTAGGTTAAAAAAAAGAATGCGCCATATATAAAATACCTCGGCTTGATTCAAAGACCGTAAAAGATCAGCCTCCCTTCTCTCGTGTCGGAATATTCGCAACAGGCTATTCGCGAGAGGAACTCGATCCAAGTGACAAACGTCAGCTAGAGCTCGTACCACGTGTAATTCGGGATCGAGGAGTAACTCTTGCAGAGGACTGTACTCTTCCGGTGGCATCGCAAGATCATGCCGGTATCTGTAACAACGAACAACAGCGTTGATCAAAATTCACCTGAAAAATTCAATGTTTCATTGTATGCGATCAATCGAATACGAATAAAATGTCAGGGTTAATCAAAGAGGTCAAAGTTTAGTACGGAATATTTTGCGAATGCTTATTCTCGCTGCTTCAAGTGGAAAGTTCTTCCTCGGAGAATCAACTTTTGCGTATATCAAGTGGGTCGTTTCGTTGAACGTTTTTGCGCGACTATTATTTTACGAAAAATTGAACAATGTACGTTCCAACATTCTGCTATAAAATCGTCAATTCCGTGAATCGGGATGACGAAATTCACGGTTATGCAAGACACCTGAACGATTTATGGTTGCAAACGGGCAGATGTAAAATTTGCTATTTTGGAATTTGTAATCTTACTTATACGATATTTAGAACCAACGATGGTGTGGCTTTAGAAATGCGTCGCATGAATTCGTGGTTTCTGGAAGTGCAAACGGCTTAAGGGACTTTGCCCCTAACCGTCCATTGTAAATTTGTCTGTCGGAGTTGCGTTTAAATATTTTTAAGACATTTTTTTAAATTCGTTAAAAGTTTTGGGTTTGTTTTGTTTGTTGTTTGGGTTTTGTTTGTTTGTTTGAAGTGTTCAAGGCTTATGGGACTTCGCCCCTACACGTCGATTGTAAATTTGTCTACTGGAGTTGCGTTTAAATATTTTTAAGAAATTTTTTTAAATTCGTAAAAAGTTTGGATTTGTTCGGGTTAGTTTTGTTTGTTGTTTGTTTGGGTTTGTTTACCGCGGGCAAAATTAGTAGGGGGTTATTCCCCCTCCCCCGCCATACTCGCCACTCTTCGTCGCAAGTCCGTTAAATAGCGACGTATTTCTAAAGTTTTACCCCAACGATTTTTATCTTTGACTACGATCCGTCATATAAAAATGTTCCGCATGAGCGACTTTCACGAGAATTGTTACGATCGAGGTATGTTTCTCCGGACTTTGGAAAAAACTCATTATAGCTCGATAATTGTCGATGGCTCGCTCGAAAATACTCGTTTAGAATTTTTCGAAGATCGTAAGTCCCCTAGTCGAGGCGAGTCTGATTCGATCGAGTACGAAGGATTTTTGAAAGGGAGTGTACTCGTCGGGATACGACCAAAGGCGACAAACTGGTCTTAATCATCGATGATTGTACCGTAGACGCAATCGGAGAGCTCCCCATTCTCCGATAGGTGTTACTCCCGAGAGCGGATACCACTCGTCCATTTCCTCTCCGTTGGCCAAATTTGCAAGTTCAACGGAGAGTTCGGCAACCTCGGTGTCCTTGCTTCGTTTTGTTTTATTGTAGAGGGTGAGAGAAAACGTCATCACATCCGGTGGCACGTCTCTGCGGGTCAATTATCAATTTTAATCCGTATCAATCCGTATACAGTGCGATAGGAAACGATACAAAATTCGTGTTTCACTGAACGACGAAACTCGATCGAATTTCCGTATCGCTGTTTGTAAATTGTAAATTCACGAGGATACGTACTCCAAAACGAATTCCTCGTCCCAGAGCGGATCGAGTCCGGTCTTAACTTTTGTCCTTGCTACTTTAACGTTGTTCAGAGCCACTATTATAAACGGATTAGGAACGAATTTGTACGGGAGTCTATGAGCGTCGAGTATGTGAAGATGAAGCGAGCGTAATTCACGCAAACGCGCAACTTTCGGTGCTCGCGTCAATTGCGATACGCACAATGGCTTCAGTGCGTTTATCCAGTCTTGAGCGTTCTCGGAATTTGGCGCGGCTAAATACGTTATTGTGGCTAAACAGGGTAGCGCTCGTTCTACCAATTGAAAACAGTGAGGCCTGTCGAAGACACTCTCGTGTACCTGCGGAGAAAAGAAAACGTTCCGTCAATTAGTAATCTCGCGACTGTATCCAATCTTCGTCGTTAAATAAAAAACGTTTATTATTGCAAAAGTCATCTTCGAGACGGGAACGATATACGTGGATTTATATAAATCGGATTTCGATTTTTCAATTTTATCACTCATTTGCACGTGACTTCGATGATTCTGTCGAAATATCCCTAGCAGAGGCTCAAGTGTTGTAACTAGATTTGCAATGTTTACACGAAAGTAGCCCAGGTGAACAAACGCTTGGAATATGGCTTATACGCACAATATAATTTTTCGACAAAATGCTTAAAATTAAAATAAATTAAATAAAATGCTTCGTATTAAAATCGTATTAAAATCGTCACTTCGCTCTAGTATACCCAAATCAGCGAGTAATCATGGAAGGCACGTATGAAAAATAGAATTATTTGTTACTGAATAATAAACTCCTGAATTAATTCCATTAAATAGTCCTGGTCTATTTATACAAGCGTATAATGAGAGCTACAGCTCTTTGTTTTATATGTAACAATAAAATTGGAAATTCATTATACAGGGTGTCTCGGTAATGAATGGATAACCTTGAAATGTCTTATAGTATATCTTATGGCCATTCAGAAAAAATACGAAAAAAATATATCATAAGTAGTACCTAAGTTATGATTTTTTAAAAAGTCTAATTTTTTAACCTTATTTCACTTTTATGTGAAATGTGAGTTAGCGTATAATAATGAAACAACAAAAAACCGACGGAATCCATTCATTTCTGATCGTAGTGTTCACAAAAGTGAAATAAGGTAAAAAAATTAGACTTTTAAAAAAATCATAACTTAGGTACTACTTATGATATATATTTTTTTCGTATTTTTTTCTGAACGATCGTAAGTTATACTATAAGACATTTCAAGGTTATCCATTCATTACCGGACACCCTGTATATTAAGAAATATATCTTCTAATAAATATATCTTCAAACGTACAACTATCGATAATTTCTTGGTATAATAATTAATCGATCAATTGTGGTATTACAATAAACATGAAAAAACGTATTGATGGTGTTGAACAAATATTGCCGGATTCTCATAACAGAATTATCAAGCGGCACAAAACACTGAAAACTTCCTGAAACTTGCAAGTTTCCTTTTTGATTCTCTCTGTTGTAAAATGCTTGATGCACCTTTGCCTCCAAGAATAATCGCAGTCGAAATCCACTTTTGAAACGATCGCCAAAAATACCAGCGAAATGATTGAGGTTTGAACAATTTTCAATATCCTTCGCATCAGAATTTGTGCTACGAAGATAACATCCAACCAACCTGATAAAGATAGGCACAACTCAGATCTATGAGACCCTTAGGTTTCGTTCTTTTGGGATTATCGTATAGATAAAGATGAGTGTCAGTCGCATCAACGAGAAGCACAAAATAGAGGGCTTTCCATTTCTTATTCTTTTCTGACTTTTTCTCCAGGTATCCTTGCATCTTGATGCCCTTGTTCTTCTTTGCTCCCGATTGCTCGCGGCATTCGCGCAACGTCGCGTAAATCTTTTCGGCGTGTTGAACCTCACGATTGACCCTGACACTGCCATCAGGCTCCGTGACCATTGCTTGAACGAGCGTATGGCCTTCGACTATTTGCTCTTTGCGATATCTATGAATAAAAACCCGGAATTAAGTTTGCGCGAGAAATACAAGCTACGTTGCAAAAAAAAGAAGAAAAATGAAAGCGATTGAAGAGTTCGCTGGTCTGTTTTTGAAAACTTTCGCATTCACCTGTTTATCACTGCGTCGAGACACTCGAAAGTTCTTCCACCCATTAGATAACGCACGCCTTTCTTTTCGATTCTGAATCGTTGAATTTGATTGTTTATGTGGAAGAATAATGAGTAATCCCCTGGGCTATTGTCCGAAGGCCTGACCTGCACAATTTATTCATCAACGAATAAAGGATTTGTTTAATTTAGGCTTAAGGACATGTCGAAGATATACCACATGACACGCGAGTACGAGATAGTCGAAATTTTCAAATCGCAATTTCTCAAGGACGAAACATTTTTATCGTAAAATTCAAGCATCTATTTCTGTTTCTATGAATTCTACAAAAACTGATGCTCGATTTTTCGCCGTAAACTTAATCGACGCCGAGAAAACGGATTTCGAACATTTTTGAGGTTATGAGAGATAGTCGAAATTTTGAAATCGCAATTTCTCAAGGGCGAAACGTTTTTATCGTAAAATTCAAGCATCTATTTCTGTCTCTATGAATTCTACAAAGACTGATGCTCGATTTTTCGCCGTAAACTTAATCGACGCGGAGAAATCGAATTTCGAAAATTTGTGAGGTTATGTCGATGTTCGTCATGCTCTTAATGCTATGTACCGTCCGATTTCACTGATACGACGGTGCATTGTTGATAACCATGGATTTCTGAAACGGCATTTTATGATTTGTACAAAAGTCGGTTTAGTTCATGATAAACTAATGCATTAACGATAAATCTAATTCAACGAAGACTATGAATAAACATTTTGAGAAATCGATTTACTGTATCGTGTAATTTCGAAAATCCTTGGTTATCCACGGTTCGTCGGTAATCATAGAACTTGGCTTCGTTGGCTTGAACAGTGTTCTCAAGGTTTTTAACTGACTCACTAGAAAACTTCCTGGGCCTGCTTTAACCAGCATATCGACGGCTTCGCTCTTGGTAACGTTCGGATGAAACCAAGAAAAGACCGTATTCGGATCGATAGCGTCATCGAGGTCGTCGACCAATTCGCGAAATATCAAACCCTGCTCGCCGGTTCTGTGCGCCGTTACCCACAGCCAACCGTCCCCCATGTCGTTGTGAACGAAGAATATGTCGCCCTTTTGGAAACTCAGCTCGTCCGTGTCGGGCATTTTCGTGTATGGCAATATAGCTACTATACGCTTTTTATCGTTGACCGGCTCGGGTGGTGGTGTTGGGTGCATCAGGCGTTCTCTCTTCAAAAGATCGGAACAGTGAGTGTAGTAGGCGACCAGATCCGAAAGACTGTTGAATTGCCGACCACCTGAAGAACACAAAATAGGTTGAGAAGATATCAGATATTTGGAAATTCTTTCAAAATCATTGAGTCGTTGAAACACAGTTTGTGAAAGTTTGACGAATTACCTATGTAGTAGTCTCCGCAAACGGCTGTTATACGAAAGTGATTGATTCCCGTTCTCCCCAAGTACGAGAGAACGTAACTACCAGGCTTCCGGTCGCTCTCTCGCACCAGATAACTTCCCATTTTACTGGCGTCCCATAATCTCTCCTCGGCTGTGAATCTGTCCAGTCTTCCATGGTACCATCTGAAGACGTATCGAAAAACATCGTTATCGCACTCGTCAAGATAGAGAATCTTACCGATCGTTTAGTCTTACTGATTTTCGGGCGGCGCCGTCAGAAAAGTATTGTTTCCGCTATCAGGCTCTTCGGCATCCTGCGGATCGTCCGGAATGTTTTCCAAAAATGGATCAAACTCGTTTTCTACATTGAGCGATTCGTTGAGCGCTCCGTCCTCGCTTCCGGTACTGGGTGATCCACCCTTGTTGTTAACGTCGACCTAAAATTATGAGTTTCTCTTAAGGGCTTTGTTTGTGGTATCCTATCGAAATTTTAGACTCTAAACTTGACGATTTACAACTTTAAAAAAAAAATAGTCGGAAGGCCCGTCGGATGACCCGATCGTTAGGATAATGGAAAAAGTACAGCTCGAAAATGGGCAGTCGAATCGGCAATAAAATTAAGAACGTTTCGGGGGAATCGTAGAATCTTGAATGTTTAATTGAATCGTTGATATTGAATCGTAGGTAGCGTGAAATAATATCATACGACAAAATATCATTTTTTGGGTTTGCTCCTGTGTATTTGTACGTCCGTTTGGGTTTGTTTGTTTCTGTGCTCTCCGGGAATATTTTACTGTCGCGATATTTCGTCGAGTGATGTTTCGTTGCGCGATCAGGTGACAGAACCGAATTGTAGGATCTAGAGTATTCGAACGAATAGTTGATACCGTAGCGAAAATGAAGAATGACCAGCGATCAATGAATGGGCAACGGTACAAAACTGATTGCTTCAGCGGTCTTTGAAAAATGATCGAGACTTTTCCGAAATTCCAAAAATTCGTATGTACGGGTTATTCGAGGTGGTGGGACGGCTGTAACGGGAAACAAAGAGATGTCTGTGTTTCGAGAGAGACAACGGATCAATCGAACGTTCGCGTGACTTTTTTTTTTATCCGCTGGAACGAAAAATCGTATCCGGACTTTTGGCGATTCGTTTTTCGTGTTTACGAGAATTTATAATTGTTGCACCGATACTGTGCGGTTCGTGTGTATCCAGAGTTGCGAGTGTATACGTGTACGAAGGCATGCCATACCTTTGCACTGTTTGACACGCTAGGTCCGCCGCGTACAAATTCTGCCATCTCTTTCTCTCTCGCATAAACGTGCACGATCCACCGAAATCACCCAAAAGCCCTGCGAACCTCGGCGAGTCTTTTCTCGAGCGTCATTCGAATTTTCTTGCGAGCGAATGCACTATCTCAACAAGAAGCTCTCGGTGAGTAGAGAGTTCCTCGATGCAAAATGTATTGACGTTTCTCGACATCCATTTTATTACTGGCACGACACCAGCCACCAGAGACACACGCTGACCACAAAATTCATCCCCTCGGCCCGGAAAGCCCGTAGCGGCGTTTCGCCATGTCAAGATACGGTAATCATCTCCGCTGGTTAAATTACCGAAAAAAAACATACGAGCGTCCTTGTTATTTTACGGTCGTCCTCGAATTCGAGTTTATTCGATATTTGAGTATAGAGATTGAGGATCGAAGGTTGTTCGGATTCTTTCGCGGAAAAGTGTATTTCCTGTCAATAACCGGTGAAAGAAATTGGATTCAAAAGTTCTCCGAGACGCGGTAAGAATTGTTTGGAATTTCGTCACATTTTTCAATAGCAATTTCGATCGAACGGTGCAATCGATATAGCGCCGTTATTTATCATAAATACGTGATATTTTTCTTGAAAGTTTGACCATAGAATCGAGTGCGAATTATTTTTACGAAATTTTTGTTTCGGGTGTTGGGTTTGTTCGTGAAATTAGCTTCATTGAATTCATAAACATTTTAAGACCGTCAAGCTTTTATAATGAAAATATAGGGTTGTTTGTTGCTTGAACTAATTCCGTGAAAAAATAACGCAAAAATTTTAATGTGGATTTTTATAATTCGATTCGATCGAAATTGTATCGACGAAGCTAAAAGTATTATCGCCAATCTTGAATGTGCAGTTTTCTGACCGACGGCGCCTGCGTATGACGAATGTGTAAAGACAACGCGCGTATTTTCGTTATACGAAGGGTGCGCTGTTTTCAGTGTTTATAGTGTAGCCGTAGCATTAGTTACGTTACGAGGACTAGAGCGTGTTCAAAAAGTTCATCACTAATAAAATCTTCTATGATTTATTATTTACTAATAAAAATTTGTATTTTTCGAACATAGTCTCATTATTTACTGACGATATACGTATACTGTAACTCAGCGTTTAATTACAACCCGTTTAATTGCAAATCACGTATTTCTGTGACAAAAACAATCTCAAAGAACAACTAGCGCCACGCGTGGATAACGGGTAGAATTAAAAACTGCGAAAAAGGACGAAACGCGATTAATAATTGGAAAAGTGTAGTCCGGTGTGTCACTGGTTTTGCTTTAATTGTGTGCAACGTCTTCGTGAGTGCGTTGTACCGCAGTTCGTTGTTTAATCATTAAAACAATAACAATAAAAGTTGCCGATAGTAATGTGACCCGTAACGAGTTGGTAAAGTAACGATTACTTCGAGCGAAAACAATGCTACCAACCTACCAGCGTTTCGGTACGATGAAACATGATTCGCGCATGCGCCTAGCATTCTCACGAAAACTAACGACTCGTCATCAACTGGCGAATACAACTCATCAAGTGAATCCAGTATTTGTCCAATTTCTCACAATACGTAAATAAAAACCTCGGAATGGTGAGTATTCTTTCATTTCATACGAAAATATACTTGCGAGCAATCGTTCGAACCATTGACGTGGCAATCAATGGGGAAAACACCGTTGGCATAACCTCACTTTATTCGTTGCTCGTTTTCTTCTCTGATCACGATTATCCGTCCGGATAGTCCGCCCTGTTCAACTTCCAGAGTTTACTAACGGTCATGCTGCTCCTAATTTGCACATGTGCCTACGTTAGATCTATCGTGCCGAGTCTCATGGACAGAAAGAAAGTTGGGTGAGTTTTATAGGTTAGGATATTTCCGATCGGCAGAGCCGACAAATACCTTCTATTTTTTTTTTGCTTAAAACTAAATTTCCAGGGTCGGAGGGATTTTTTGGAAGTGCGCTCGAATCGGCGAACGTAAAAGTCCATACGTATCGATAGGATGTCTCTTCATGGCCGCTAGCATTCTCTTTTCCTGAAATCCTTTTTTCGAAACTCCGACGACTATCTTATTCGTGTCTTCGATTTTGACGTCTTGGACGGGAGGTGAGAAAGGGTCAATAAATTGAATTCGTTTCAGTAACACTTTTCTTCTTTCTTCCATAGTGATGTATTAACGATAAAAAATACAGCTTCGTCTAAATCTAAAAAAAAGAAAAAATTACCTCACACTAATTACATCTTCTCGACTGTCCTCGTTAACGCGTAATTACCAGTGAAAGCTAAATGAGTTTGTTGTTTTTGTAAGTTCAATTTGAGCACGTTCTCGTTCCAATCTCGCAGTACGGAGACTTAATTATTATTATTTTTTCCTATTAACGCCGGCTTCGTCGCACTTAACCTCGATATCGATATATTGAGCATCGTTCGATAATTGTTTACAAGTACACGCGCACATTACGATTAGTTTTTTTTATTTCTTTCGATTTCACCCTCGTTTGCCGTTGCTTCGATGTTCGTATCGTTAGGATCCGAATGAAAATTCTCATAGAGTCGCACGATCACAAAAGACGAGTTTGGTATTGATCGCTGGTTGGAAGCATGGTTCCGAAGTTTCGTCAGATTCCCATTGAGTTTCGCGATCGTAAATGGCCAAAGAGAACCAAAACGGAGTCATCTTTGCCGCGATCCAAACAAAGCGGAACGCGATGAAAATGAATAACTTTTGTCTCGACTGTGCAAACTTCTGTCATTTTCCGGCTTGTCTCAGGGTACCGCCATTAATTGTACCATTCGATTATTAATTCCCTAATCTCCGCTCTTATCCGCCTAGAAGAGCGATACGGCGCGCTTGATTGATCTCGCCGAACAATTGCACGTTTCGTGTCGGCTCTTCCCTCACGTACCTTCTAAAAAATTCACTAGCGACAAGTAGATATGAATTTAACCCAAACGTCTTTATAACTCGGTATGACCGAGTGCCAACGTGTGTTCCAATTTTGATATAGTTTACTTTTATTTTTAATAGTAAAATTATTTACGGCGTCACACTCAGTACCGATATGAATATATTTACGCAGATATGAATTTTTTCATGACGTTGAAGTTTACCTCGTTGGAATACAACGATAGATCCTTTCTCATTATTTTAGTTCTTCGTTTTACTTACAATCAGCTGTTCTTTTTTTTTATAGATTAACATCAGGGAGACTTCGTGGATACGAGAAAAATGGTTCGAGTGATTTTCGCATCCTGAACTGGTGGAAAGAAATATCATGTTTTCTTACATTCCAACGATGCATACTTCAATATCATATTTTTCCGTTCTTATAATTCAATAGGAAACGTCGATATACTCTATTCTGACTTCCCTTATAGATAAATTAATAATCTAATTATTTGTCTGCATTTGATTATAAATGTATGTATATATATATATATTTATACTATATATATATCTATTTTTTATATTATATTATATTATATATAGATATTTATAAATATATGTATGGTCGATGTACGAAAGTTGACCACACGGTTTTTCTTTTGCTCTTCATAAGTATTCGTAGTTGTATCTTCATTGGCTTCCAAATTGTTTCGTTGGTACCAGGTTCATTTCGTTCCACCACGATTTTAAGAATAAAATTATCGGAAAAAAAAATTCATGTAGGAAATGATTATAAAATAAAATAAATGATTGATCAATTAGTGATTAATCAATAATTAATTATGGATTATTATTAATAATTTGATCATAATTGAGTAATTATACGTTCGAGAAATTTCGTAACAAAATTTTGGGCTAGGCAAAAACGAGCCACGTTCACAGGATGAAGGTTAATTTTAATTGATCTTTAAGATCTTCGATATTACTGACACGATAACAGGAGAAGGTTTCACCCAACTGGGATTCTCCCAATTTTTAATTCGCATTGATACATTTTTTAATTCGGGTAGGAAACCCAAACTTCGATTGACCAGAAGGCTCAAAATTCCGAATTTGAATTTACCGAAAGTACAAATTTCGTAAATTTTTTGCTTTGTTTGGGTTTGTTAAAAATCAAAGGTTTCAAATCAAACTAACGAACCCAAACAAACCCAAACAAATTTCCTAAACTTTTACGAAATTTGTAGTTTCGGACTATTAAAATTCGGAATTTTGAGCCATTTGGTCAATTCAAGTTTAGGTTTTCCTACCGAACTTCGTTGAATGAAATTCATGAAAAATATTGCTGAATCGCATGGGTGACCTTTTTTTGTCTCTATGAATACAAGGAGTACACGAGAATCGGATGTATCGCTGTTAGCACGAATTCGATTCGTAAATTAGCGACTCTTGTACCAATGTTCCTTACATGTAAAACTTCGTTATGTTTCAAGGCATTCTTGTCTTTGTTCAGAGTAACGCGTGGTGCCGATGTGCTCGTACTGGTGGTGCGGAAAAGGTGTTTCTTCTTGGATATCAGCGGTGAGGTCGTTCGCTGTCCGATCGTCGGTGGGCTCGGACGATTGTGATGGTACTTCGGTGTTGTCAAGAACGATGATCTACCTCTGTCGCGAGGAGTTTTCGTTGGGCTAGTGAATGTCACGCGATAAGGCGTCGTCGTTGCTTGTTCCCTCAGCTCTGAAAAATCATAAATCCTAACTTTCATTTCTATCGATTTTGCACATTCGTTAAGTAGAGTCCTAACAGATTTCCTGATTCATAATTTGTCGATGTGTAGAGTAACGTTGTGCAGGAATGTTGATTTTGCGGTTTAAGAGCATGAAGAACTTTGTAGAATTCATAGAGACAGAAATAGATGCTTGAATTTTACGATAAAAATGTTTCGTCTTTGAGAAATTGCGATTTAAAAATTTCGACTATCTCTCATAACCTCAAAAATGTTCGAAATCCGTTTTCTCGGCGTCGATTAAGTTTACGGCGGAAAATCGAGCATCAGTTTTTGTAGAATTCATCGAGACAGAAGTAGACGCTTGAATTTTACCATAAAAACGTTTCGTCCTTGAGAAATTACGATTTGAAAATTTCGACTATCTCTCATAACCTCAAAAATGTTCGAAATCCGTTTTCTCGACCTTGATTAAGTTTACGACGAAAAATCGAGCATCAGTCTTTGTAGAATTCATAGAGACAGAAATAGATGCTTGAATTTTACGATAAAAATGTTTCGACCTTGAGACATTGCGATTTAAAAATTTCGACTATCTCTCATAACCTCAAAATTGTTCGAAATCCGTTTTCCCGACCCCGATTAAGTTTACGACGAAAAATCGAGCATCAGTCTTTGTAGAATTCATAGAAACAGAAATAGATGCTTGAATTTTACCATAAAAATGTTTCGACCTTGAGAAATAGCGATTTCAAAATTTCGACTATCTCTCTCGCACTCGTGTGTCACATCGTCGACGTATCCTTAAGAATCGCTTGAAATGAATTTTTGAAAATGAAAGTGGAATTCTTTGGTTTTTCTTTCGTACCGTGCAGATGGAGGACCGAGTGGGCGACACCCATACTCGACTCCGCCGAACAGTTGTATTCCCCCAGATCGGATCTTTGTAAATCCTTGATCTTCAGCTCGATCGTTGTTTTCCAATCGACGTCGAGATTCGTACGTTCATCGATCTCGTAGCGGTCCCTGTTTTCGAAAAAAAAAAAAAAAAATAGTCAGTGCTGTTATCGGTCATCGGTTGTAAAATTTTCTTGTTACGAGTTAGGTTATACGTAAAAATTGAGAGAAATTCGTTTCGCGAATTTCTAGTCGTAATTTCCAGAACCGCTTTCGCTGCATTCGATCATCAACGATGGCATCATCAAAACACGATGACGTGATTGTTTATTCCGATTTTCCTTATTTTTCAGTGGAATGGCTAAAGTCGATAATTGGCCGTCGAGACTAATTATGGATTGCTCATGGAATCCATTATCATTGCTATCATCGTCATTCCTCAATTTTCGTGATTTCTGCTTTAATCAAATTCGACTTTTCGTTAGCTGATTTTCTACTGAAATTCCAGGAAAATTCGAGTGTAAAGTTTTTTGAATCGACAGGACCATTTTTGAAGACTTTTTTTTACAAAACTTTACATTGGAATT
>JAPYZJ010002927.1:0-18463 GCA_030522765.1 Ophioninae sp. B BG-2022a | reverse complement strand
TTACCTGCCACTGGGCCGCCATTTTGTATTTTTTTGTAAAATAAAAAATAGACGCGTGTACGTAAAGATACGAAGAACGAACCCACCAAGTTTCATCTTCATAGCTCCGTTAGAACTTCCGGAAAAAAATCCCAAGTTAAAGCCGTTTTTCTTACCATCCGTCGGTACTTAAGGCCTCGCGTGCGTTCAACCAAGATGGGCGGGGGGATCGCGTATATCTCCGAAATCCAAGGATAAGCTACGAATAGGTAAGAAATCACCGAAACGATCGAACAAAAACAAAAACAAACCAACAACAAAAAATTTTTTCATCTTCGAGGAATAATGTGTAACGATTGCTAAAAAGCTGCGCGACCTGGAAATCATTTGAACACGTGACGAAATCACATCGCGTCAGAACGCGTAACAAAAATTAATGTGGAGAAGAACTATTAATTATTCTTCATCAAAGGAATAAATGAGACTGTGTGCAATTGTAAATAAAACAAACAAACAAAAAACGTAAAGATAGAACGATAGAAAAAGAAAAAGAGCGAGAGAGTACGAGAATACGAAAATGCGGGATATCGAAGGTCCATCATCATCATCACAAGTCTATAATTATAATTATGATTCATAATGATTATTTTTGTTATTATTATTAATTATTAATTACTTATTATTATTATTATTATTATTAATATTATTATTATTAATTAATAAGCAATTAAGGCATATTTATTATCTCTAAAAACATTGTACATTGTTTCCTATTTATTCGAAAGTTTTGCTGGCCAACGACGGATGCACGGATTCTTTAATTCGAAAAAAAAAAACAAAGAAAAAGAACCACGGCAATATTTTTGCGATTGTATACGATTGTTAATTTCGTTTATTTTTTCCCCCATCGTACATTCGATTTGCGTAGCACACATCGAGTGTACTTGAAAAAAAACTCTTTTTCGAATATATATACTATATATATATATTCAACGAGAGTTAATAATTGTTTTTTTTTTATTATTTTTTTATTTCGATAGATAGTCAATTTGTTGTATTTTGCGTTTATCGACGGGAGCGATTGCAATTGTACAGCCACTGTCAATCGCGATGAAGAAAAACGAGGAAACGAATTAAAAACGAAAAAAAAAAAGAAAACAAAAATAAGAAGAAAACAAAAGCAGGAAAATATAAATATTACAAACAATGGAAACGAGTCGATCTCGAGGAACGAGAATTTTGCAAGAATCTTCCTTCGAACGAAAAACAAAAACGTGCGTTAATTTATTTTTTTTTTGTTTTTTTTTTTTTAATGAAAATATTTATTGCGAGGTTAGCCGTTAAGAATGAGGTTAAAACGGATTAAAATGGGAGTAACGAGATAGGTGCCCCTCGTATTTATACGTGTCCATATATACATATATATACACATATATACACACACACACGTATATATACGAATTAAGGGGCTTGAGGAGGAACACGACTCGAGGTTACCCCTTAAAGAGACCTCAAACCCCCTCCCCCGTCCCTTCTTATTCTTCACACAACCTACCTGCCGATGAGTGTCGCAATGAGTGCTAAAAAAACGCGTTGCGAGAGCGAGAGGCTGAGAATTAAAACAAAAAAACAAAAAAACAAAAAAACAAAGGAAGAACAAAGAAAAAAAAAGGAAAACGACAAAAACGACAAAAAACAGGAAAAAATAACGTACAGAATCACGCAATCATACATCTAAGTTGCTAATTATGGCACGTAATACATAAGTAATATCTTAAATCATAAAACAATATGCAATAATAATAAATATGAGAAATAAAATTGCAGTTGGATTGATCAACAAAAAAACAATATATATATATATATATTTATTTATATTTATATATATATAGTGAATTTGCATGCATTCCCTTCGTCGTTTCACCGAACGAGCTAAAACCCCTTTGAAATTCCGTTACTTTTTGATTTTTCAGTGGATACTTCGTTTTTTTTTTATCGAAAGATTTCAATGCTGAGGATTCGACGAAAGAGGATTTTCGCATGGATTTTCATCGTCGATGTAACTGGAGCATTGATAATTTTATTGTAGTAATAATGATGGTAATAATAATAGTAATAATAATAATAATGGTAATATTGGTTATTTGGGGATCTGTGCAATCGAAAATTTTCAGCTGATTACGAATATTGTCGAATTTTCGTCGAAAGCACTGCACACAGCAAAAAAAATCGTGTTTTTAGAATTTTTTTACGATTTTTTCATGGAAATTTTGAGTTATAAGGGAAATTAATGGTAGATTCGTGCTCAGGGGATAAAATTACATCGAAATGGACCGATAAAAAAAATATTAAAAATACAAATTTTTTTTTGATTTTTGGGGAAAATAAGTTTTTTCACTAAATCATGGATAACGTTTTTTCCTTCAGGATTTGGCATTCCAGGCTATGCTCAATCTCTTCGTTATGATTTTCTCTTCAAAACGCTTCTTTAATAATTGAAATCCGATGATTTTTCGATTTTTGGCAGAATTTCAAAGTTGGACCATGGATTTTTGCCAATTTTTCCATACATACCCCTTTGCCTCTATTTTTGCGATTTTTCAAGGGGACTTTCCGGAAAAACTATACGAGATATCGATATAAATCCAACGCCATTATTTAAGTCAGGCAAAAACCTTTTCCAAACACACCCTATGAATCTCCATAGCATAAAAGAAGCTCACTCTACGATCTTTTGAAATCTCGTGATTTTAGGGATTCCGGAGAAGTGGCCGGGAAAGTCGAAAATTTTTTTTTCCGTTTCAAAACTATTAAAAAGGTCTAATTAATCGTAAATTTTCCGCTGATTACGAATATCCCGGAGTTTTTGCCGAAAGTACAAAATTAGACTGGGAAAATGCGGAAAAACCTTTCTAGAATATTTTTTCGACATTTTTCCCTCGAAATGGAGAGTTCAAGCGCCTTTAAAAATGAATGATAATTCAGGGGTTGATCCGGGAGCCCTATATGCGTATATCAATCGACTCAGAATTTCACCCCAAACCTCCCACTCCACACCTTGTATATTATTATTATTATTATTATTATATACAATTATAATTAACACAATAATATCATTGGCAAATTAAATTGCTATTATAATAAAATAATAATAATAATAATAATCAGCGATAATATTATCACGAAGACGATTCAATACTGATCGAAAATCGATCGACGAAGCAACCGGGCAACGAAAAAAAGAAAGCAAGATTATTAATTGTCGCTAACCGGGAAAAGAAAAAGTCTCGAAATCGGTAAAACGTGTTCTTTATTCCTCAAGTTCGCGGGGTTACACTTGGCTCGAGAATGAAAAAGAAAACAGCGAAATGAAACAGTACAGGAGACACAGCCTTGAAGAAAAGAGGTATGGACGGCGAACTGTCGATATTTCGTTCAATCAATGAAAATTCCGAGACCGGGTCTCATGAACTATTAAAAAATAATAATCTCTTTTTGTACGAGTAATGTCGGGATAAATAAAAAGAAACAAAGAACCAACTCGTGTCGAAATGATAAAATTCGTGGAGAGTCGTATCGACGTAGATAAAAGGGATGCTCGTGACGTGTCTTCCCATCAGTCATAACCGAACGATTGCGGATCTTCATTTTTTTACTTTTCACGTTCGATTCCGTTTTTCTTGCTCGAGCGATTTCGTCGCTTTTACGTCTTGACGGCACCCGAGGGATGCGACGATTCGGGACCTTTACCGGCGTTTTGGGGAATCTCGTTTTCCGAAGGATGAGGCTTCGCTTGCTGAACCGGCACTTGACCTTGGGGTTGCGGTACTTGACCTTGCTGCGGTATTTGACCTTGGTGCTGCGGTACTTGACCTTGCTGCGGTATTTGGCCTTGATGCTGCGGTATTTGACCTTGATGTTGCGGTATTTGACCTTGATTCTGCGGTATTTGACCTTGATTCTGCGGTATTTGACCTTGATTCTGCGGTATTTGACCTTGATGTTGTGGTATTTGACCTTGATGTTGCGGTATTTGACCTTGTTGTGGTATTTGACCCTGATGCTGCGGTATTTGACCTTGATGTTGCGGTATTTGACCTTGATGTTGCGGTATTTGACCTTGCTGCGGTATTTGGCCTTGATGCTGCGGTATTTGGCCTTGATGTTGCGGTATTTGACCTTGATACTGCGGTATTTGACCTTGATACTGCGGTACTTGGCCTTGTTGCGGTACTTGACCTTGATACTGCGGTACTTGACCTTGATACTGCGGTACTTGACCTTGCTGATACTGCGGAGGATATTGCTGAGGCGGCAATTGACCCTGGTATTGAGGCACTTGCTGATGATCCTGGTACTGTTGTTGATACTGCGGTATTTGGGCTTGCAACTGGGGCTGCACCGGAATTTGTCCCTGGAACTGCGGATGTTGATTCAACGGATGTACTATCGACCTCAACAACGACGCCCAGTTCGAGTTAACGAGAGTATTCAGTATTTTTACTACCAACCAAAAGTACCGGAGTCAAATTTTCAAAATTAGCGATTTTTCGAATACCACACTATAATACTTCGAGCCAGGCTGCAGCATCAGCTATTCTTGGTACTTGACTAATGCTTGATAATCGAGTCGTCAAGCTTCTCTACATATTTCCTTTAAAAAGAATCAAAATTCCCCTAGATATCCCCCAGAAAGAATCATTCGTACTCGACCCTACAATAGCTTCCGTGAGACTAGAAAACCACTAGAAACATCGACAAAGTCACCAAACGAATAAAATGTACAAGAAAATGTGTACAGTTCATGGATTTTGACACGAATGAGATCGTAACAGTAAAAAATGCGATAGAGCGATAACGAGAGCAGATTAGCGGAAACCGGAAGTTGCATAGCACATGCAATGGATAAGATCGAACTTTTAATCGTCGTCCAGGAATACGAGAACTCGTTTCGTAAAAAAGAAAATTAAAAAAATTAAAAAAAAAAAAAAGAAATGCAATTTTCTTGAAGTTGCTTTCCGACTCACCTGCTGTTCGTGTCCAGGTTCGAAACTACCGTAGCCCGGTGGCGACTACCAACGGCAACAAAAAGTGCACAGGCGATATGTTAGTCTTCCTAATGACCTACTAATCGTGTTTTCCATGCGACAACGAATCGTTTGCGAGAAACGTAAAAACGATCCAATACTCATTACTAAAGTTTACTGCTGCATAATTTTTTTAAATTAATTTTTTTTCTACGAACGAAAACAAATCGAACATAAAAATAGACACACATCTAAAATACGTTTTAATAAAAATTAAATTACGAGAAATAATAAAATTTGAAAAAATAATAAAAATAATAATTACGAAAAATAATAAATCGACTTTCGAAAAAAAAAACAAAACATTTAGAATTCTTTTCTAAAAACAAAATTGAAGCGACGAGCGAAAGAACGAACAAAACGCTTCACGAGTTGAAAAAATAGCATGATTTTTTTTCTGGTTTCAAAAAAATGGGAAAACACGTGAATGCGGTTTTTCGGTTTGTCAAGCACGAGTAAACGATAAAACCATGGTTACTGGAGTAAAAGAGTGTACAGAGGGCGCTTTAGTAGTGGACACGAAATTAATACTTTTTGTGGTGGCGCTGCGGTCGAAAATATCCGAGTCATATATATATGTAGGTTATATTCACGCTTTACAAACGGAAAAACAATACTAAACCGGAAGTAAGCGCGATAAACGACGATATCACGATAATCACGTAAACTCTAGTTTCCATGGAAACGGGAAAGAGCTTTGTAGTGCGCATGCGCCGAACGATATACCGCTATTAGTGGATTTTTCGTATCTTTGCGACGCCTTGTGGCAGAACTCGGAACTATTGAAAATAACGGATTTCCCGTGTCCATTCCTTCACTCTAGTCTCCATGGATAAGACAGCGAAGCGATAGAGAAATATAAATGCGTCGATAAGTGACGTGTGTAAAATAGTTCGATGAAAATGACACTCGCTGCTGTCATGCTCTCAACGTGCACGCTCGATCCGAGCTCAAAGGGATGCACAAAATGCACGAAAAAAAAAAACAAGATAAAAAAAAGTACTGATCTCACGTTTTCGATAATGATCATAACTGATACTTACGATACCGTTCGCCATCCTTCTCTCCATCTCTTCTCTGTGAGCTCTCACGTAATTCGCGTAATCCTCCTCGGTGTATATCTCTTGCTCGTTTATCGGGGTCCAAGGCTCGTCCTTCTCGAAATCGGACGATTTTGATCGTTGCATGAATTCCTCAACGCTATGCGAACGTATGAAAGAAACGGAAAAATCGTTATTTCTGGATCGTTGCAATCGATGTTTTTGAGGTTATACGAGATTTCGAAAAATTAAGTGGCTTTTCAAATGTCGTATATTTAGTTTGTTTTTGATGGATTTTGAGGTTAGATGCTTGTTTTTGATAGATTTTGAGGTTAGATGCTTGTTTTCGATTGATTTTGAGGTTAGATGCTTGTTTTTGATTGATTTTGAGGTTAGGTGCTTGTTTTTGATAGATTTCGAGGTTAGATGCTACTTTTCGATAGATTTTGAGGTTAGATGCTTCTTTTTTATATATTTTGAGGTTAGATGCTTCTTTTTTATATATTTTGAGGTTAGATGCTTCTTTTCGATAGATTTTGAGGTTAGATGCTTCTTTTCGATAGATTTTCAGGTTAAATGCTTCTTTTTGATAGTTTTTGAGGTTAAATGCTTCTTTTCGATAGATTTTGAGGTTAGATGCTTCTTTTTTATATATTTTGAGGTTGGATGCCCCTTTTTGATAGATTTTGAGGTTAGATGCTTCTTTTTGATCGATTTCGAGGTTAGATGCTTCTTTTCTATATATTTTCAGGTTAGATGCTTCTTTTCGATAGTTTTTAAGATTAGATCCTTCTTTTTGATAGTTTTTGAGGTTAGATGCCACTTCTTGATAAAATTTGAGGTTAGATGCCCCTTTTTGATAAATTTTGAGGTTATATGCTTTGAGTTAAGGAAAAGTGAGGTTATAAACTTCCGCTCGCAAAATTACTCGACCAAAGGCAAATCTAAAATTGGCTGTGGGGAAAGGAACTCAATTTTCTGGCATGCATGGTCTTAACGATGATTCAACCTGATCAAGCCGTCCTTGTTGACATCCGCCTCATTGAAGACATGTTCCCTCATTCTTTCCATTTCTTCTTCGCGCTCGTGCAAATCAGTTTCGGGGTAACCCTGGGCGTAAATCTTGTCGAGTTCCTTCAGGAAGAGAGCTTTCACTTCGTCCGCGTCCCAAACGTGATTTCCGTCAAGGTCTTTACGCGGTGGGTTATGAAAACAGGAGTTCGTTGGAGAAACAGCAAAAATGGAGTTTCGGACTGTTTGGGTTAGGCTTTGTAGCATTTCTGGGATTTAGCCAACTTTTTTCATCAGTTTTAGGATTTAGCTGCTGATTTTAGAATTTTTAGGATTTCGAAAGAATTTTCTAGCCTGGTTAAATCCAAGTACCTTTTTGCCGAGTTTGTTTGGGTTCTAATAGCGAAAAATTGATATTCTGGAATTACCGTGAAGACTGAAGAACGTCCGGGCATTGAACTTCTGATCTTCCATGTGATCCTGTTTTTCCCAAACTTCCTCGTACTGCTGTTTGCTCCCGGGATGATGCAGCTGAAGATTTAAAAAAACGTCGCAACAATATACCCAAACAAAGACAAATAGTGATTTTTCGTTGATGCAAAAAATGAGCTGATTTTTCAATTCAGAAACACTGGAACGTACAGGCTTGTGCTTTTTCTTCTGTTCCTCCATCGCTTTGATCGCTTCTTCGTATTTCTTTTTTTCTTCCTCCGTCATTCCTGAAAAAAGGTCCAATATTGGCCATTGAAGCGAATGATTTCGGTATCGAAACGTTTTTAGTATTTCCGTGATCCAAAAAAATTAATATATATTCCAGGAATGAATACGTGATCAAGATCGATTCTACAAAAGAAGAAAACTCTCGAATATTCAGCAATAAAGCTTCGTTCCCTTTCTCACCATTTTTCTTCTGCTCTTCTTCCCATTTTTTTTGCATTTCGTACTCGTTAAATTCTTGACGCCTTCTGCGGTCCGCTTCGCTCAGATCAGCAGTCGTCTGCGACGGAAGGAGAATCGTTGATGTGAAGAAACGATTGCGCGAAAAAGAAATGTAAACTAGCGGAAGCCAAAAATACATTCGAATTTACGAACTTTGAGAATCAGTTTTTCAAGATCAGCCACTTCGAAAGTTTCTGGATTTTCGTGATCTATGTGTTCGTGAATTTTCATGTGCTCGGGATCCAAGCCTCTTTGTGCCAAATACTGCTGAGTCGCCAATCTCCGTAACCTGTCCATTTCTTCCCGCTTTATCTCGTCTAGTTTGGTCCTCAATCCGTGATTCAAGAAGTCTAATTGTTTAGCTATCGCTCCTGACTATAAAGAAGAAATGAACCTTTAGGCTTTCTTTTTAACACGAGTTTGCGTTAAACTCGGGAAATCAAAAGAATCGCCGTACTCTGATATCAGCTTCGCTGGCGTTTTCGAGTTTGGCGCGGAATTCCTCGTCGCCTTCCAACACTTTGAGAACTTCGGTCAGATACTTGTGATATCTGAGAGAGACGTAGTCGTCGGTTACTTCGGAGTTACCAGCTCCGTCGTCTTTCTTTTCCTCGCTCGTCTCCGACTTGTTTTTTGTTACCGGCGGCGCTACGCATTGCTGCGCCGTCAATACGACGACTATGAGGGTAACTAGATGACGCATTCTAACGCTGAACGTCAAAACGCAAAGAAAATAAAAATAATTCAAGTTTTTATCATTTTTCTCGTAAATTCTGGTTTTGGATTCGGGATGTGAGAATAGTTTCTAGATTTTAATAGAATTAACTTTTAGGTTATGCGGAAGATGTAAAACGATGACGTATGCGTGCAAGACACAACCCGAATGTTTGAAACGCAATATTTTATGAAAGGATTTCGTTTATGGTTGAATAATAAACCTAACCTGTACGGAGATGAAACTACTTTTTTTTCAAATACGAAAAATACTGGATGAGAAAAGTGGATTCGTGAGTTTGTGAGGTTATCTTGATCCGGGATATCTTTGAAAATTGTAAATACTAGATTTTCCGAAACTTTTAATTCCGAATTCCGAAACTTTGAATTCTTGAGAAATAGAGAACCGTTGAACTCTGAAGGGTGCAAAACGGCTACTTTTTCGTTTGCCGGAATTATCATTTGAGTGAACTTGGCATTAGGATATTAATCGATCGGACGTATAAGATACGTGTTTAATTAAAGCCCTAAAGAATAATTACCAAAGAATCAGAGTTTGCTCTAATTAATCATCGAACATGTACGGTACTTAGTTTTCTCTTTTTAAGCAAAACGTAACTCGAACCAAACCGCACCTTTCACTTCCAACCCACTTACCTTCCGACAAAACTAATAATTCGATTTCAGGGAGATAACGGTTGCAAAAGTGACGAATCGTGATTATTTCACTTTGAAGAAATAGCGAAATGATCGGATTTTGGGGAAACGAAGAATTCACACATATGCGGCGTGTACAACGTGTGCCAATGCAAAACTCACCCGGAAGACAAACATCCACGTCAGGTTAATTCCAACGTTGACGAAACACTCGCTACGGGGAATTCCTCCCGCATTTGCTATGTGCGATACAAAACGTATACGACTACGTACATACGTATGAAACAACGATTTTTTTTTCGTCTCCTAAGATTACAGAGATGCACTGTAGATGGAGCAGATTGGATAGAACGTGGCGCCTTTTCACGGTATCTGATACGAGGATATACACCGTTTATCCCAGTCGGTAACAAGAATGGCTAAGTCAAAAATTCAATTTTGAAAATTCACTGAGTCGATTTTGACTTCTCGATGTATCCTTGAATACAGAGAATTAAAGCGTTGCATCCGTATCGGTAATTTCGAGGTACCCGTTCGGTAACTTATCTACAGTCGGTAACTTACCTACGATTGGTAACTTATCTACAGTCGGTAACTTATCTACAGTTGTTAAGTTACCTACTGAATTTATTAATCCTGACCATTTCGTTTTGTACACAAGACCGTACGTAAAACCATATCTCTGCCTCGTTACGTTTACTTCGTCCACTTTTGCTCGTATCCGAAGATTCATTAGGGTCGTTATACCTGTGTCTACATTTTTTCCTGTCCCTTCCGTCCTTTTTACCTGTTGCTTCTAGACTGCCGAACCGCTGTGTTCCATATCTAATTGACCCATCGGCGAAATCTTATTTTAGCTCTGAAAAAACACTAAATTTTTCTGTTGCCCTACCTAACCTCAAACTTACGAAAACCATGTCTTTTTCTATGCATTCTCAATTCTGACCGGACGGAAAACGAATTCAACGGACATTTTGTGCATTTAAATGCTATCCCTACATTATCAACATATTTTTACTGTAATATTTTGTTTTAAAATATAACTTCGAAATACGTTTTTTTAACCCAAACCATTTTTCCACGGAAGATATTTCCATCAAGATTTAAAAAAAATAATAGTCGTTCGCGTAAAAATTCCCATGTCACACGGCGGAAGCGTCTAAATGCTTAAACGCCAGAGCCTCGTTAAACTCGGTTGATTCGAAGTAGGAGGTAAATGAGAATAAGTACACGGCACGTTTCGTGCTCCTTCACTTTTATCCCTTCCTCTGCGTGTCTTCGTCACTTTCCGTGCAAAGCCATAGAGAAAGACATTACTTTTTTAATGGCATGACGAACATCGACCTAACCTCACAAATTTTCCAAATCCGTTTTCTCGGCGACGATTAAGTTTACGGCGAAAAATCGAGCATCAGTCTTTGTAGAATTCATAGAAACAGAAATAGTAACTTGAATTTTACGATTGAAATGTTTCGTCCTTGAGATATAGCGATTTTGAAATTTCGATTATTTCTCTCGCACTCGTGTGTCACGTGGTACATTTTTAACGTGTCTTTAATTCTCCATGTCGAACCCAAGAAAACGCGATACGGACGTACGATTTCTAAAAAAAAATTGAAAACAGTAAGAAAGCATTTGTATTCAAAACAAAGGACGACGGTTGGTTTTCTCCTTCCAGGGATTTCACGTGGTCACGGGAGGAGAGATCGTCGCGTACCGTATTCGCTTCAATCTTCACTGCCTTGTCCTCCACTTCTTGACTCCCTTTCTCTTCGACCAACTCTACGACGCCCCTCCACCAGTCGATCCCTCTTACGCGTTATTTCTCAGTTTTCCTCCACCACCTTCGAGTTAGCCACCGGTCCACCGTAACTTCCTCGTTTCAGTTTATTCAGAGACGCACTTCGCGCCGTCACCGATTTCCGAGTCGCGTTTCGATATTTTTCATCTTTTGTAGTGTGCATGAGAAAAGATCGCTTCGAACGTCGAAAAAATTCGATATTTCGTAGTCGAAACGAAAATTCGATTTATACCGATTTTTTGAATTCACGATCGGTATTTATACTTGTGAAAAAAAAAAAGTGAATATCGATATACAGGAATCGGTTGGGATCGTTAACGACAAAGTGTAGAATTTAACTGGCGAAAATTGAAATTTCTTGGTGATTCGAGAGGTCGAGAGAAAAATATGTATCTCGCTGGAGCCTCGACGCGAACCGGTTGCCACGCTCTTAAAATAGTTTCTCCGGCGTAGGTATAAGATCTCACCGTGTTTCTCGATTCATGATCGCGAGCCTCGAGTGAGAGCTCGGAACAACGTCGATACACGGATATAACGTTTTATATCGCGTACACACTGTTTTCGTCACAGGTAAACACATGGCGTTGTTATCGCTATTGTAACGCGACGAAGCATCCTTCGAAAATATCTTTCTTCCCGAAGCAATCTCTAACTCCTTACTGCATAGTAAAAGAAAATTGGAGAAAATTGTAAAAAGAAAATTGAAGAAATTGAAGAAAAGAAAATTGAAGAAAATTGTAAAAAGGAAATTGAAGAAAATTGAAAAAAGAAAATTGAAGAAAATTAAAAAAAGAAAATTGAAGAAAATTAAAAAAAGAAAATTGAAGAAAATTGAAAAAAGAAAATTGAAGAAAATTGAAAAAAAGAAAATTGAAGAGAATTGAAGAAAATTGAAAAAAGAAAATTGAAGAAAATTGAAAAAAACTGAAAAAAATAATGAAAATAAACACGAGCTTCGTTCTGCAAAAAAATTAAACTCGAACCTCGAACCTCGATTAGTGCATTCCGTTAGCGTTTCGTCCTGAGTCTCTTTGCATCTTCGAACGTGTGCCTTTTGTTCTCCTCTTTATGATAATTGGCGAGAAAAATACAGAAGGCTGGAATGCACCAGCGGTATTCCGTACGTGCGCATGAATACATGGATAGATGTGTGTTTATGAATGTATGTACGTATGCGCGGAAAAGACGATGTTTTTTGGTTCATGCCAATATGAGTTATTGATAATCGTCATTACTGATAACGGAATTTTGTGAATTTGATATGGTTTTTGGATTTCCTTGAAATTTTGTGTTCTCGGGTTTGTTCGTTTGGGTTCCCGTCTTTCTTGGATTTTTGCGCTGCTGTTTTTCTCGGTTTTGTTTAGGTTTGTTTGGATTAGTTTTGGTCAGTTTGGGCTGCTGTATTTCTTGGGTTTGTTTGGGTTGCTTGGACTGCTGTTTTTCTCAGGTTTGTTTGGGTTAGTTTGAGCTGCTATTTTTCTCGGTTTTGTTTGGGTTTGTTTGGGTTTGTTGATGCTGCTATTTTTCTCGGTTTTGTTTGGGTTTGTTTGGGTTTGTTGATGCTGCTGTATTTCTTGGGTTTGTTTGGGTTACTTGGGCTGCTGTTTTTCTCGGTTTTTCTTGGTTTTGTTTGGGTTTGTTGATGCTGCTGTATTTCTTGGTTTTGTTTGGTTTTGTTTGGGCTGCTGCATTTCTCGCGCACTTATTGATAATCGAGACTCGAAATGTCGAAAAATCGGTAATTGCGTGATGGGAATAGGCTCGAAGTGACTAAATTGAGACCAAATCCAGAAAAAATAAATCACTAGGAAAGATGATGAAAGCATCATGATCGAGGGATTCTTACGCGTGGTCTCTTTAAGGAACTCGGGTCTAACGAGCTCGGGATTCGCCTGGTCAGGTTGTGAGTCACAGGGCTCGAGCCTCGGTGGTCTGGTGTATGCCAAAGTCCTTTGGGACCACCCTGAAAGAATTACCTTTTATCCTCTTCCTCCTGCGGTCTCGAAACTCTCGACCATAGTGGTAGGATTTTTAAGAATTGATTTTTTGGAAAAGTGAAAATTCTCTTTTTTTGACGTTTTT
This sequence comes from Ophioninae sp. B BG-2022a, assembly GCA_030522765.1. Classification (NCBI taxonomy): domain Eukaryota; kingdom Metazoa; phylum Arthropoda; class Insecta; order Hymenoptera; family Ichneumonidae; species Ophioninae sp. B BG-2022a. Next base: position 5,153 of record JAPYZJ010002927.1, on the reverse strand, counting down.
CAAGTTATTAGCTCTGTAAGTTCAATATTTTCGGAAATACGAAATTTTTAAATTTTCTGATATATGCAAGACGAAATGTACGATTGAACGAAACAGAATTTTCAAAATACGATTTTAGATATCGAAAATAATGATTTGGACAAGAATTTGCTTTGTTTGGGTTTGTTTGGGTTTGGGTTTGGATTTATTTGGGTTTTTTCAATTAAGAAGTTCGAAAACTGTTAAACGTGAGCGATATACCAATACGCCATTTTTGGACTCGACCGTATCCTAAGAATTCAACGGCTGACAAACAAGCGAAGGAAACGTGCACGCAGAGCGAGTAATTTCCTTCGGAATAGCAGTAACATAAATAGATCAATAATTCGTCAACTTTAGCTAAGAAAATGTTCCGGATGTCACGAAAAGCGATATCCGGTTAGCGTTTTTCCCGATTGGTTCGGCGAAGCAAAAATGAACGATTTTCTTAAATCCGACGACGAGCTTAAATTTTCAAAAGAATCCTACAGTGATACGGACTGAACAGGATTTTAACGATTGCAGAAAAAAATGGGGTTCGACCGAGGTCTATTGGTGGTCGTAATCACCGCCATTATCGGGACTGTAATGATCGATGATTCTGGGGCTTGTAACGAGGCGATTTGCGCGAGCGTCGTTAGCAAATGCATGCTGACACAGAGCTGCAAGTGCGATCTGCCGAAATGCACGTGTTGCAAGGAATGCTACTCGTGCCTCAGCTATCTCTACGACGAGTGCTGCTCTTGCGTGGGTGAGGAGAATTCACGATCGAATCGCTTGCCACGATATATATTTGTATATTTTCAACGAATATTTGTTTCCTTTTCGTATTAATGTTCAATTTGTTTGTTCATTAATTCAAGTTTAATTGCTTTTGATATAACCTCAAAAACAAACGAATTAATGACATAACCTCAAAAACGAACGAATTATTGACATAACCTCAAAAACAAACGAATTACTAACATAAATTCAAAAAACAAACGAATTAATGACATAACCTCAAAAACAAACGCATTATTGACATAACCTCAAAAACAAACAAATCAATTACATAACCTCAAAAAACAAACGAATTAATGACATAACCTCAAAAACAAACGAATTATTGACATAACCTCAAAAAACAAACGAATTATTGACATAACCTCAAAAACAAACGAATTGATGACGACCTCTCAAACAAACATCGACATAACCTCTCAAACGTTATTTTTCACGTCGAAATTTCGCATAGCTTCATTTCGCAACTTCCTTCCCCAGATTTGTGTCCAAAACCCAACATAACCGACAATCCGTTGAGCAAAAAGTCCCACGTCGAGGAATTCAGTGAATCGATGCCAGTTTTGTTTCGAGCTCTGACGACCGAACCCGACGAGCACGAGAGATGGATCACTTTTACCTATCCCGTCGACTTCGATATTTCTCAGTTCCAGCCGAAACACGAAGAAAAAGAAGTCGAATACCGTATGCGTAAGTATCCAAACAAACCCAAACATCATGGGAAACCCAAACAAACCCAAACATCATTGGAAAACTAAAATCCACTTTTCGTCAAGCCTAAGTGTGGATTTGTTATTGATTCAACTATTCCTACGGCTAAACAGGTGCAACATAACCTAAAATCGTAAATTCACGTATTACATAACCTAGACTCGTAAATCCCCCGATTCTTCGATTTCGGCCATTTTGTCCAACCGTGTATGCACTACGACCACGAATCGCGAAAAATCTCACGTAAAAATGGTTTTAAATATTATTAAATGGTTAAATATTATTAAAAAATGAAAAATTATTCAATACTTAAATATTATTAAATGGTTGAATATTATTAAAAAATGGAATATTATTAAATACTTAAATATTATTAAATGGTTAAATGTTATTAAAAAATAAAAAATTATTGGATACTTAAATTTTATTAAATGGTTAAATATTATTAAAAAATGAAATATTATTAACTATTAATTATTAACTATTAAAAATCAATAAAAAATGGTTTTAAATATTGCGATCCTAAATCGATGGAACGAATTTACGAATATAGAAAACTTCAAGGAGGAAGTCCATCATCCCCTGAAGCCGAACGTGATGACGGTGAATTGCACGGTCGCGTTCATGGCGCAATGCAATTCGTGGAACAAGTGCAGAAATTCTTGCCAGTCGATGGGGGCGACGAGTTATCGATGGTTTCACGACGGTTGCTGCGAGTGCATAGGCGACACGTGCATCAACTACGGGATCAACGAATCCCGATGCATTCATTGTCCGGTCAAGAAGGAGGAAGACGACGATCTCAAGGAGCAATACGACGACTATGGCCAGGACGCTGACGAATTAACGGATGACGAATGAACCAAAAAAAAAGCAAAAAAAAAAGAAAATCGCGATTACGATCGATCGGGCCTTTTATTCGATGGGTACTCTTGGTGTCCTGTGAAAAGGACATTTTTATTGGTCCCGAGAGCACGGGGCCTTTTTTACCATCGGGGATAACCGTTTTTTACCATTTTACGTTGCATCGATATTCGTGCCATCAGTAATGCAATACAATTGTACATATTATTATTTTCGAAACACGAAAGCATCGTGTTAATAAATTTATACGACAAAGCGTTTTTTTTTTTTGGTGTCTTTTTTTTATTGACGATTTGTACGGCGAATCGCAATAGGAAATCTAGCGTAAGTACATTCATTGAAGTACGTTACCGAAGAACGATACGGAGGATTTTTATTTTGGAGAGTCGAAAGTCCATTTTTCAGATGTTTGTGAATTATTAGCTTTTCAATGTCACATCCATGGAGCCTACACACGTACCGTAACGCAAAACAGCGCCCTCTGCCGATATTAAAGGTATAACGAACACGTCAAGGGCATTTCCGTCCACTTCGAAATTTTGAAATCACTTTTCTCTCAAACGGCTGAATGAATCGGTACGAAATTTGTTGTGTGCATTGAGGACGATGGCACCGATGGCCCTCCAGTCGCCATTTTCGATAAAAATGTTTCATTCTTCCGAAATCGTCCATTTTTAAGATGTTTGTGAATTATTAACTTTTCAATGTCACATCCATGGAAACATGGCGCAAAACAGCGCCCTCTGACGATATTAAGGGTATAACGAACACGTCAAGAGCATTTCCTTCCACTTCGAAATTTTGAAATCACTTTTCTCTCAAACGGCTGAACGAATCGGTACGAAATTTGTTGTGTGCATTCAGGACGATGGCACCGATGGACCCCCAGTCGCCATTTTCGATAAAAATGTTTCATTCTTGCGAAATCGCTTTATCAAAACGTTTCGACCCCACGTGACACGTTTTCGTGTGTCACGTGGTAATGTTCGTCATGCCCTTAAAAGTAATAAGAAAAGAAAGACTCTTTGAGAGTCCGACGATACGCAGTCGTCAAATTCGGCTATGCAACAAGTATTTTTTTCATACGCGTTATCGCTAAACATTATTATCGCTTATCAATGGTAATTATCAATGGTAAGAGTATTATTATCGTATATTCGTGTACGACGTTTTCAAACGAACGTTCGAGCGGCACCTGGCATACGCTCGTTCCCGACGATACAAAAAAAGAAACTAAAAAACAAGAAGAGACAGATAAATCGCTAGACTCAAAAGTGGCTTTGGGAATAAAGTTCGCTCAGCGATAATATCGATTGAATTTCCTCTTCATTTTCGACGCGAGATAAAATTTGTAGAAATTTCCTAATCAACGAACAGGGACGTTCCGTATTCTTTTTTTCCCCATTGTTTTTGTTGTTATTGTTTTAATTATTACGATGATTCCTGTTTAGGCACGTGGATGAAGGATTATATTGGATCCTGGCGTGCATGAAAGATCGAGCTCCTAATTGCCGGATGATCGATCATCCTGGACCTCGTTGCTTTCCGGTAATCTGATAAACGGCAAATCGCCACCGCTCCACATCGAGTACAATTGGGAACGGGGCGCTTCCTGACACGAGAAAAAAAGGGTTTGGTTCGATCGCTGGGCAATGAGCGACACATAGGATTTAGCAAACCCGAAGAAACTCATAAAACTAATCTAAACGAACTCATGAAAGTAACCCAAACGAACACACGAAACTAACCCAAACTGACCCAAACAAACTCACTGAACTAATCCAAACAGACCCAAAGGAAACTCAACAAACTAACCCAAACAAACTCATAAAACTAATTCAGACGAACTCATCAAACCTAAACGAACACACGAAACTAACCCAAACAAACCCAAACAAAATCACTGAACTAACCCAAACAAATCCAAAGGAAATTCACCAAACTAACCCAAACAAACTCACCGAATTAACCCAAACAAAATCACCCAACTAACCCAAACAAACCCAAACAAACTCACCCCTGGACCAGCACTTTCCGAGCCGGATCTGCTATTGGCCGACAAGCAAGAATCCGTTGAAGAGCTGCTCTTCCGTGACGCGAGAACATCCAAGCCTGCTGTACCAAACCGGACAAAAAAACGAAAATTCATCAATTGCTCTCAATTCATGAATCTTCGATTTTGCTTGTTTGGGTTTGATCAAACATTGACCAAACTCATCGTAAATCGTCAAAAATGGTGGAAACGACAAAACGAAGGAAAAATAGTATCAGTGAGATAAACTTTTGTTGATTACCAGGTTCAGCGTCTTTGTGAGATGCATGCTCGCTGTGATGCGAATGAATGCTGTCTTTGCTGTCCCTGTGGCCACTTCCGGCACTCCCGACGCTTTGCTCTTTTTTTCAATGACCGGAGAATAAATTTGTTCAATTTTCATCCAGCAATATTTCGATCGAGTAGATTATACAAGGTTAGGGTGCTTTTTAAACGGGCAAAAAATTTTTTTTTTTCAAATTTTACTCGCGTCACTTATTAATTCTCTTCTATGATCCAAAAAAGTACTAAATTATTTTTTTCCGATTTTTAAAGTAATGCTTAGGGGTCGCTACCGGCTAGAAAAATAATATATATATATATATATATATTTTTGAATAGTATTTTTATTCAGTGAAAAAAATTCTAATCATTCTTAAATCATATAATTAGTAGGGAGTTATGATAATGAAAAATTAACTATGATAACAATGTATTTTTATTTGTATTTGGGTACTTCTGTCTA
>JAPYZJ010002926.1:0-20400 GCA_030522765.1 Ophioninae sp. B BG-2022a | reverse complement strand
GGACTGTCCTGACATGCACCAACTGTCCCGACAAGATTCGTTATGATCTAAAAAAAGTCCCCTCATCGACCGCTTTACAAATATATATATATATATATACATATATAACGATATAACGATAATATTAATAATAATTCAAAGAAAACAACGTGCTCGATTTAATATATAGCGAATAACAATAGAACCTAGTCTACATAAAATCCTAGTACATAAAAAGAGACCGGAAGGAGGAAAGAGGATCGTTAGTTCCAAGGTAGGAAAAGTGGACGAGCGCTGCGAGAAAAGTGGCTACCAGGCGGAGTCAAAGTCGAAAAAAACTGGTGTACAATTCACGAGAGTCCCGGACGTCGGGGGTGACGTCGACTTCCTCTCTTCACCACGTCGACGACGACGACGACGACAACGCGCTACGTACGAAAACTACCGTAACTCGGACGGTCTCCAGGGCGGACAATGGACCTGGAAAAACGCGCGAGCTTTTGCCCCACGGGGTTTCCTCCAGCCCTCGACCTCGACGGAACGGAAACACTGCCCGAAGAAGTACTTTTTGAAAAAGGAAATCAACGAGTCTACCCTTCCTGATCTCGCTTCTCCTAGCTTCTCTATTTCCCTTTCCTCCTCTTTTCTTCCGTTTTTCCTTTTGTCTCTTTTCTTCTCTTGGAAACTTGCTCTCTCTCTCTCTTTCTTTTGCTCTCTTTCTCTTTTTTTCATGTTTTTTGTTTTTCTCTCTTTTTCCTTGACTTTTTTCTCACGAATAGACGAGGCACGTCGACCGAGAGTGCTTTTGTTTCCAGGTCGGCCGCAAGCCACTTCCTTCAACTCCCAACTTCCACCCCCCCCCCTGCCTCGCTAAAGCACTACCCCCTGGTCTCGCAGTATGCAGATACATATATGTACCGAAGGTGGACCGAACTTCCTCGAGAGCTTTTGCTTTTCTGCCCAGAAGCGGGGTTGAGGGATTTGGACTTGTGGGGCCACTGGACGAAGTGGTGATGGGGGGTTGAAGCCGGAAACGTTCTTCGCTCTCGGTTCATCTTTCCTCTCTCCCACTCTCACTTTCTCTCTTTTTTCCCTCTATTTCTCTCTCTCTTTTTTGCGTCACTTTTTTTTCTAACCTCTCTTTTTCTTCTCTCTCTCTCTCTCTTTTCTCGTGGTACGTTTTCTACTTGTCCCACTTCCGGTGTTGCCCCACAGAGACCGGGAAGATCGCGTGGGTCGAAAAATATAGAAAAAAGAAGAAGCTCTGTTGGAGCACGGGGAAGAGGCAACGGTAACCCTGGGGGTGTGAAAAGTCCATAGTTACAACGTCCACAAAAGTCCGCATATATATATATATATATTAGGGTGGTCCTCGGTTTTCCTAATTTCGAATTTCACTGCTCGAACCGGCCAAAAAGGTTACTAATATATATTTTTTAAAAAGTACGTAAAAGACGCAACTTGAATTTGGAATTTTTCCATTTAATTAACATGGGCGTATGGACCAGTTGCGGTATATTTTTTTTATTTTTTGTTTGGATATTGTTCACCCACAAGTATTGAAAAATTAAACTTAAATGAAACGTATGCTGTCTTTTGTTGTTTATTTCTCACCCATGCAACCACAGCGAAGCGTTGCAGGGCACAGCTAGTATATATATATATATATATATATATTCGTCAACGTGCTTATATTAATATATATAAATACATACATATACGTAAATATACATAGGGAGCTCGGCACATAAATACAGTTGAGAGTTATACGGTGACTGTCACTGTCGTTAGTTGTCTCGGTGCGAATACGTTGCGTCGTGGATCGCAGACAATGGGGGACGAGGAAGCGCGGGACCGCGCCCCTTTCATGTATCACTGATTGATATCCCCGATTCCGTCCGACATACTGCTTCTGTTAGGGAGTTTTGGTACGTGATACCGATCCCCGTAGCCCCCCCCCCCCCCCCCCCCCCCCCCCCCCCCCCAACGACCAACTGCGCGGTCCCGGGGAACCGCTATTCGTCTCCACCCACGATCGACGGTCACGCGATAACCACGGTCTCTCTTGTGACCCCACTTTGCGTTATCCACCGCACGCAGCATTTCAGTTACATAATCAAAAGCTGATGGAGCGTGTACGGCTAAATTCGGATGTCGGTAGCAGGATCGACGGGACGGAATTACCGAACGGATGTCACACTTTGGTGGGTTATACGGGGCGAGGGGGGAGGACGATGAGAGACTAACTGGGTGTCGGAATACTGGATTCGCGACTAACGTCGATTCCGATTGGAAAACAGACGAATGATGCAGCCGATCGATCGAAGTTTCAAATCGAAAGGACGACCCTGGTAATGATTGCTGGTGAGTATTGGTTGTAGATATTGTGAATGATTTGATTTTCTTTGTCGTGAAAAAAAAGAGTTGGGATTTGGAATTTTGGTTTGAGATGGAAAATTCGGAGCGTTGTAGAAGTTTTTTCAACGTTTGGGCTAGGAAGGTCGAAAGTAGAGGCTTGAAAGCCTAGTTTATAGGTCTAAGGTTGTCCCAAAGGGTTTAGAGGTTTCTAGGTGAATGGGAGAATGGTAAAAGGTTCGAAGGTTGTTCTAGGTCTGTTCGATGGTATCTGGATAGTCCCAAGGGTCTTTCAAGGTTCCAAGGTTGTCCTAGGAGTTTCCCAAATTGTCCCGAGGACCTTTCAAGGTTCCTAGATTGTCTCCAACGTTCCAAGGTTCTTCCAGGAAATCATTCGATGAATTATTTCGAACGGTTGTTTCTAAGGATCTTTCCAGGCTCGAAAATATCAAGAATCATTGGATGGCTTCTACAAAATTTCTTCCTCGATAGAAAATCAAAAAAATATACGGGAGCTCGAAATTTTTTCATTGATAATTAGTTTTGTAAATCATTTTGAAAGAATATGAAAAAATCAATTTTTTTTGTTTTTTTTTGTTTTCGTCTTTACGTTTATCAAACCCGAAAAAACGCGAAAAATTTGGGCTTCCAGACTAGTCGAGACCTCGAGTAGCAAAACGATCCCAGAATAATCGTATTTTTGGAATTTCAAAGCCAAGGCAGCTTTGTTGGATGAAAATTGAAGCATGGCCCAGGAAGTCTGATTCACGTGCGTGCTACAATATATCCATACCGTGCGTACCAGCTTCCAGACGAGCGTACAGAGAAACGATCAAAGGGAACATTCCACGACGTCAGGCATCCGTGGAATTGCTCGACGCGCGCTCGCGACAACTACGACGTTGACGACGTAAGGAGAGCAACCCGACCGTGTTGAACTCCGCGAGGAAATTAGCGAAATGAGATCAGGTATGCGGGATATGCTCACCGCGAGAACTCGTGTCAACCGAGTTTCCCGTACCATCGGCGCTTCCGAATTTTATCTTTTTTTTACACTGATAACATGTTAAAATACAATAATATTAAGGAATAATTTGTTTTTTGTTTGTTTTTTTTCAATTGAATGCGTTTTTTAAATAATTAATGTAATTTTAGTTTTTCAATAACTCATTTCATTCGGTTTTTGAATAATTAATTTAATTCGATTTTTTTAATAAATAATTTAAGGTCGTTTTTCAAAATTACCGTTCGATTTTTTATTTTTAATAATTTATATTATCGATATCTAAATCGGAAAAAAGTAATCTTGCTGTGATTTATATTTACATGTGTAAAAGGCAAAAAGAAATGAAACTAATAAATGTTTCTCGATTTCGAAAAATTGTTTACGTTAATTTAAAAAATTTAGGATCCTATACATTTTTGAAAAACTTTTTAAAAGATATCGAAATATTTTTCATCTTCAAACCCAAACTAAAATTATTGCTCAGCCACTGCAAATTCGCACTACCATAAAAAAAACAATACTTTTTCCTAGAAAAATCATTTTTGTCAATTTTTCGAAATAACAAACAAAAATACTAAATAAATATGCAAATTTTTGAAAACGGAATCTGATTCTTTTTCTATACAAAAATTCATGATTGTTTTGGCGATTTCACGATTTTACGAGACCATACGATTCTTTAGTGTCCGATTTTCAGGGCCGGACGAAAGCCTGATTTGCATCACTTGCGACCTTCCAGGACTGGAGTCCATAATCCGCGGTGTCTCCTTCCGCTGACGTAATCGATTTAGGTGGAAGGTCGAAGCGATGTGGTGATCCACTCACGCATCCCATGGGGTGAAATGGAAAGAGGATTCGTGGGGGTAGGGAGGGGGCGATAATCGAATACAGGACACGAGTGCACCCTGGTAATATGATATAACGTTTAATATAGTTTAATATTAATGCGATACAGGCTGACTTTAATCGATGGCTAAGAGGTGTCTGATAATAGTTTCGTCCCTGGCAAATACGTACGTATAAGCCCTCAACCGACGATAATTCGAGGCTCAAAATATAATAACGCAATGTGTGGGTGGGTGGTCCTTTCGATCTGAAAGTGCAGTGCTTCGTTACACCCTTGTCTTCCCATATACTCGTATATGTATTTTGCGATCGACGATTTAAGATAATAATAATAATAATGACGACGATAACGATGATGATGATGGTGATGATGATAATAATAAAATAACGTACGGAGGCTTCCTCCCAGTTTATGGTTGACCATGTACCCTCCCATGGGATTTTGTGGGGTCTAACGAGGATTTATATAATAAATGGCACTTGCTCGAGAGACCACACGAGCTTTGGAATTTTCCTCGTTTTGTATACGTCACTGATGATTTTCGTTGACAACTTTGCCGTTCGCTTACGATCGGGATCCTCGAAATCCACTTTGTAGAGACCGTAGTGACGCCTGAAATTAATTTTTTTTTTTTTTGTCAAGTGATGACTCGTTTTGACGATTTTTTGACTTTTTTTTTGAGGTTTTATCGATTTCTAGGATTTTTAGTGTTTTCCTGAATTTCTTTGGGTTTTATTGATTTTGTGGGAATTTTATTAATTTTTCGCGTGTTCATTAGTGGTATGGGAATATTTATTGATTTTTAGGGTATTCATTTATTTTATGGGGTTTTTATGGAGTTTTACGGGACTAATTGATTTCCCGAGAGTTTTATTGATTTCCTGGGGATTTGATTAGATTTATGACGATTTTCATTGATTCTGTAAGGATTTTTATGGTCTTTATGGGGATTTTATTAGTTTCATGGGGTTTTCATTGACTATATGGGGATTTTATTACTCTTACGTGATTTTCACCCATTTTCAAGGGATTTTGTTGACTTGGCGATTTTATTAACTTTATGGGACTTTTATGAAATTTTCACTCATTCATTTATTCAATATTCCTTTTCTGATGGTGGCAAAAATCAATTAAAACAGAATTTGATAATTAAAAAAGTTGTCTTTTTTTAAATTGGATCTTGCCATCGGACCATCAGTGACTATCCTTTATTGTGTAATAAAACAAGTTTAATGGGTACTCACGAGTAGCCTTTTACCCACTCGAAATTATCGATCAACGACCAGGCGAAGTAGCCACGAATGTCGACGCCGTAATGCATCGTACCGAGCACCGACATAATATGCTGATGATAATACTTCGCACGGCCTATATCGACCGTTTGTCCCTGGTCTCCGTACCCGTTCTCCGTTATGTATATCATGGGAATCTTGTATAGGGTATTTACCTTGTGCAACAATTTTTCCAATGCCCAAGGCGTACTCTGAAACATTTCTTTTTTCATTTTACCGTAGTTTCGGATCGTGATAAGAAGCTTAATTAATTTTTTTAAAGATTTTCTGATAATTATTAAAAAATTTACAACCATTTTGTTTTCTAACAATTTTCTAGTTATCCTAGTCATTCTATGAAGTTTTTTTTTACTTTTATAACAAGAAAATGTCAATGAACTGATTTTCATAAACATTTCATCTTTATAAAAATCATGAATATTAAATAATAATCAGGTAGCGTTTATGATTATATTAATGAAAGAATGATCATTTTTTATTATTTTGATCGCAAATAAAATAAAAAATTATTACTTTTTGGAATAATTGAATGTGAAAGTTTAATTTATCGTCATCAGTCTTGATAATAATAAAATAATAATGACATGGAGTTTATCATAGCAATAATTTAAAAAAACAAAAGGTTCGAATGATGAAACATTATCATCTTTTAATTTTTTCAAAATTTCATTTTAATTTTATTTAAAAATGTACACAAATAATGATAACAAAAACATTTAATTAGTTTTTATATAGTTGAATGATGAAATTCAATTTTTCAGTTGTTATAATGAAATTGCATTTTTGGAAATTTACTTAGTTATAAATTATAACAGTTTATGAATTATGAAATGTATTTTTTTTAATTATTATGGGACTATAAAAGGGACTCACCAGCTGATCGAAAGACTTTTTGTAATCCATCGATCTTTCAACTCCAATATCGTCGTAATACCCAATGGTCTTGGGATTGAAAGCTCGGAAGCGTAAATGTGTCGCCACGTAAAAATTCACACCCACGAAATCGGCCGAATCTCTTATCATCTCAATTTCCTCAGCAGTAAAAACCGGAAGTCTTGATTTTTTGAAACCCTGAATCGCACTGTACGCGTCAATTCGAGTTCTCATCGCAACCGGATAATCGCCTATCTCCGCGAAAATCGGATGCATAAACCAGCCGTTCCAAAATTGAAAGTATCTCTCGGCGCTCAAAAGTGCTTCCGCAGTCAAAGGCTCATCCATTACTGGCCACGACATGCCCATCACGATCCCAACTTTGCCTAATTTTTATTTTTATCACAATCGTTATTGATTTTTTTTTCGTCGAGAAAATAGTGATATTATGTCAAATGATAAAATTGAATTGAATTAATTGCGTTTATTCGAGTTTTATAAATATTAGGTTCAATTGATTGGTTCAGCTGATTTTAAATTGGTCCATTAATGGAGTTTGCAATTCGATTCAATTCTATGTCAGTAATTGAATTTTCCATTCCGTTGAAATCCAATTCATTAATTTATTTTTCAAATGCTTTAATTTCCAATTGATTAACTGAATTTCCAATTATATTCAACTTGAAATAAATAATTGAAATTTTTCAATTTTATTCACCTTCAAATCGTTAATTGAATGTTGAATTCTATTGAACCGCACATAATTAATTGATTTGGACATTCCAGTCATCTTTAACTAATTAATTCAATTATCTATTCCAGTCATCTTCAATTAATTAATTCATTTTTCAATTCTGTCCTTCCGTTTTTACGTCGTGCCGAAAAATAGTGATTTTGCGAAATTGGCGATTCACCTTTTTGCTTCTGCTGAAATTCCAGTTCGTAAAGTCTGTAAGCTTTCGCGTGGGCAAGTAACACGTGATGTCCACACAAGTAATCGGCGACTCCTGGTTGTCGGATTCCCGGTGCGTGATCCTCGGCGTAACCACGAACGCAAAAGATAGTAGGCTCGTTGATCGTTATCCATAATTTTACCTGTCAATTTTTATAATAAATCTATTAATATTTATCAAATCAATATAATTAATATTTATCAAATCTACACATTTTATAATTTATTTATTCACTTTATATAAAACGTCAAAATGTAACGATTGAATAAAACGTTATCGTATTCGGTATCAAATAATTTTTGAAATGAAGATCCTAGAATTTTTCGAAATAAAAGTCATTGAATAATTGAACTTGGAATATTTCCAAAATTTCAGTGCATGATTTGTAAAAATAATTTTTCAATTTTTCCCTTTTGAAGGACATTAAGATAATAAGAATCGAGACGTTAAGGAAAATAGTGGAAAAAATGTTTTTTTTTTCAATGTGAGCAAATGGAAAAATGATTTGGAGAAATGGTCGTTGATTTGTTGATTTATGGACGTACCCGGTCACCGAAAAGATCGAATACGACACGGGCGTAGTCGGTGAACCAATCGACGATAAATGGATTGGTCCATCCTCCCATATCCTGAAATCTCTTTGGCAAGTCCCAGTGATAAATCGTTATTACCGGCTCCACGCCGTGTCTCAGCATCTCGTTAATCAAATCGTTGTAATACGCGACGCCGGTCTCGCTTATCCGATTAGTGAAGCCGTCCGGTAATATGCGTGGCCACGACAACGAGATTCTGTAAGCGTTCGCCTGTATCGCCGATCAAGGAACGAAAAAAAAATCTTCCTGAAATATCATTTTTTAAAAACTCCCAATTAAAATATTCCCACAAAATTTTCTTTGAACCCAATTACGAGTCTTGAGTAATTAAGCAATTAGTGACACGTTTGGGTCACTAATTGTCAAATTCCACACCCATGTTACGCATTCAAAAACATTTTTTTAATTCATTTTTTGAGTTACAATTTTATTTACATTTTATTTCTTTAAGGGGAATAAAATATAGATAAAATTTAATTTAAGTAAAGTAACATTTCGTGCCATCAAGGCACGAAAAAAAATGCATCCTGCAATATCATTTTTTTTAACTCCCAATTAAAATATCCCTCCAAAATTTTCTTCGAACCCAATTACGAATATTGAGTAATTAAGTAATTAGAGACTCCTTGGGTCACTGATTCTTAAATTCCACACCGGTGTTACGCATTCAAAAAGATTATTTAATTCGTATTTTTAGTTCCATTTTTGTCAATCAATTTGTATTATCAATTATATCTTTTTTTAAATTAATTTTCTTATTTATTCATAGAAATTACTCGTTTTTCTTTGACACATTATTTCGTTTGGTCTTAAAATAATGATTTTTTTTTCATCGTCCTTACGCCAAGATTGCGAACGAGTGAAATATCCTCTTTGTATTTGTGGTAAGAGTCTGCTGCAACATCGCCAGTCGAGTGATCGAGAATGCGCTCCGGATGCTCGTGAGTATACTGATCCCAGACAGAAGGACTTTTGTCTGTGCGAAACAAAATTCGGAGAATCAACTAACAATAAATTGAAAAAACAATTAATGCCATTTTATTCTAAAAAATTAATAAAATTTGAAAATCCATTTAATATTCGATTAAATCGAAAAATTCGATTTAAAGTCAATGAAATAAACGATATTCCATAAAAATTCAATAAAAATGAACAAATTCAATTCGAATTAAGTGCAATAAAAAATACAATCTGATTTAAATACAACAAAAAAATGCAATTAATATTCAGTGAAATAATATTACATTTACATTTACATCAAATTGCACTTACCTAAATAATGTACATTTAATTAAAAATAATAATACTCCATTAAATAATATGAAATAGAATACCAAAAATGTCAAATACATTTGGGAATGTCTTTTCAAAATATTAAAAAATTCGAAATATATTTTCAAAATGTTCAAAGATTCGAAGAATACGTTTCGAAACTTCAAAAAAGTGTACTCTAATTTCGAAAATAAATGCACAAGCCTCTAAAAATTCTTTCTCGTCTCTCTTCTCGTCAAAGTATTGAAATTTTGAGAAGAGTGGCCTTCGATTGTTCCAATGGTCCGAAAAAAAATTAAAATCTAAGTTTCGGTCTACGAAACGATCTAAAATATCGATATGAGGAAATCCAAAAAATGGGAAAATCCTTCCATCTCACCCGAGACGTTCCAGGCTCCCTCGATCTGATAAGACGACGTTGCAACGCCGAATAAAAAATCAGGCGGGAATTCATTGTTGGCGATCGCGTTCGCGGCGGCTATTCGACTTGCCGGAAACTCGTAAACGGTTCGCGATGAAAATTGCGAGCGCGGATCGACACCGTTGAAAATGGATGGTATAGTGCCGACGAACATCGCAATCGTGTTGAAATAATACGACCACATCTCGATCGCGTTTTTTTCTACTATCACTCAAAATCAAAAAAAAATTCTACGAAGCGATTTTCCAAATTCAAAAAATCCTTCCCTCGATCGCGGCCGATAAACCGATCGAAGCTCACTGCGAAACATTTTTACGAACGGCGAACTTTCCTGTTTCTCGTAACGTCAATTAGTTTACGCTATTTTTTGTTATCGACTGGACGACCGCGTGTAATTATCGAAAATTGGCACAATCAAGTGGAAAACTAAGTACGCGTGAGTTATATTGTTACTCGAGGACTTTTGCAAAAGAAAATAAATATATATTCAAAATAGAAACTTCCTGAAATATTTGTATAAGTATTTCATTATCATTTTGCATAATATGGACATTGTGTATAAATATTGTTTTATATAGTTAGCTAGACAATTATTTATAAAAATATATGCACAGTAGAATAAGCAATATTATCATTTTTATTTTATTTTTTAACCATTATTACCGTCGCGTTATTAACGTCAGACCTAATAAAATTATTTTGTATTTACATTACTATAATTATTTATTTTTCATTTAATTTAAAAAAGAATTAAATTTTTTTTATAAATTATAATTATGAAAGTCCAAAAATAAATATTTGAATATTTAAAGAATTGGTGATCATTTTAATATTTGATTTCATAGCTTTTATTCAAATAACTAATCAAATTGATAACACAACAATTACATAATAAAAGAAAATAAATATCCGTTTTAATATGAAACTTTGATATTATTTATTTTATTTATTGTTAATAAAATCTTCATTGCATAATGTTATGAATTAATAATGCCGAGGTAGACGTATTATAGTTATAAATAATTTTAATAAACATTCCCAGATAAAAAAAAATGTTGAAAAATGATTAAAAAAATTATACGAAAATACCACGAAGTTTTGTGAACAGTAATTTTATTAAATCCAGCAGTTATCGTCTTCACTTTTTCTTTCCTACTTTTTCGCTACCCTTCGACTGCAATAATCGTCCTTCATTTCCCGTTGGGCAAAACATCGAAGAATTTTCTTGCGGCATCGTTTCAGCCAAGGATTTCGAAATTTGTCCTGTTCACCAACGATCTTTGGTTTCCCTAGGGCGACGTTATACGATTTTTGAAGCACCGATGACGCGACGTAAGGATGTAGCTGATGAAGAGATTGAAATCGTGCGATGTATTGGCACCTATGAACACTCAATTCGATAACATTTTGAAATTTCTTTCGAAGCAATATTTGCAGAATTTATTACGCAATATTTCTGTGGTCCCGGTGTCCTATCAAATTTTTTTATGCGATCTCTTGCACAGCCGACGACACCACCCTTTATCCCCTGAGCTATGTCAGCTCTGAGGTTGTAAATACCAGGTCCTGAAATATATTCAAAATATATTAACAATTATTATTTTTTTTTTTCATTATAATTAGAAATTGATTATTGAGAAAGTTCAAGTTTGTTTGGGTTTGTTTAGGCTATTCAAAATACGTTAATCAAAGTTAAAATTAATAAATGCTTTGGTATTTATTGGTTTTTAATTAATTCAAAAGTGTTCACAAGCTTTTATATTATCAATTGAATCATAAAATTTAAATATCAAAATCAAAATATATTATCTATGATAATAATAATAATATTATTAATAATAATAATAATGGTGATAATAATAACAATATGATAATTAACTTTCGTATAATCAAATCAATTGCTTTGGTACCCAATTTAATTCGGTTCAAGGAATTGCATACCTACATACAATTTTTTAGCTTTTCCTAAAATGGCTTTTTGAAAAAGCTTGTTTTTTAATTTTTTTACATATATTTATCATTAATATTTTTCAATTAATAAATAAATTGGCGTCATCATCACGAAACCTGGAATTAAGATATCCAATCCACAGGGTATTTTCGGGAAGCGTCTGCTCTTCGACGCAAAGGCTGAAGACTTTTGGACCGAGCAACACGGATCCCGCGAAGCTTTGAAGGACTTTATAACCTCATAAGCACCAGGACCAGGAGCTTCATCCTAAACGATGAGAGCAACTGTAATATTTCAATCTCGAAAAACTGTTTCTCCTATTATAATTCGAACATAGTGTACAACGTTTTCCATAATTTTTGTACGGTTTTAAAAAATGTATTCATCTATTTGTTAATAACAAAATCGTCAAGATTATTAGCCGTTCACTAGATCGAAAGATACATTTTTTTAGTTACCCTAATTTTGATAATTTTTGTTGCTTAAAAAAAGTATCTGACTACCCTGGAGTTCCAGTGTTATGCTGATTATTAATTAATTAATGTATTATATTATAAATAAATAATGTATTATATGATAAGTAAATAATGTATTATATGATAAATAAAATAATTTATTATATGACATTCGGAGAACATTTCTCTTCCAAGTAAGCCTAGCATAAGCTTTAGAAACGGTCGCCCTTCGTTTAAATAATATAAACTCCATCGTTTTTCAATATTTTTTTATGAAAAAAAAATCAGGACTGGCAAGAGTATGCATCAATCGTGTGCAAATTTCTAGCCAAGTCGTGCCAATACTCTCATCAGAAAAAATTCTGAAAACCGACCCAAAGAGCCACAATGTAACATCGATACATTCAATAAATGCAATTCTTTTCAACGCCATTTAAATTCTTGAAATACGCTCCAATATCCATCGAGTAACGAAGTAAAAAAATTAATAAATGAAAAGCGTTTTTTTCCACGTGAGATCAGGTAATTATCACTAATTATCGATTGATAATTTTCAGTAATTCGCAAAACACATTTTTCTGCGTATATCGGCTGAGATATGTAGAACTGAATATTTTTTTCGAGCTGCAATGGAAGTTATCGAAACTTATCGAGAGTATTTACGTATATGTGTTTCGTTGTCGAACATTAACGCGAGGCCGTTAATGACCGTGAACGTTCTCGAAATCGTGCTCATAATCGCGAGGTACACGCGACGTTGCACCTGCAGCAACGTTGCATCCGAAGCCTAGTTAACCCCAGAGCAGTTATCGTCGCGGTATCTTAACGAGTATTTGCCCGCATTTCCGAGTTCCAACCGAGACCGAAATGGGCTCAGCGATCGTTTCGAATGTCGAAGAAGAGTCGATACTCGTAAGTTAACAAAGACGTCGAATCGTGGATTCGCACTTTCGCGCGATGTACCAAAAAACTAACAAACCGAAGTCGACAAAACTTGCACCATTGTCTTCCTCAAGATCTCACGGATAGAATGAGCCATCATTCATTCAGTTATCTTATCAGGGACCTGAGCAGTGGCCAAAAGAATAAAAACGGTCTTACCCGTTTGGCGTAGGCGTAGGAAGGGTGGGGGAAGCGCTACGCGCGACGGTGGTTGGCCGGCGCGCGGCGCTCGGGAGTGGGGCGGGCGCTCGATTGGCTCGTGGCGCGTAGTGGGGGTTGGAAAACCTTTACCAGCCTGTAGCAACGCTGGAACAGCTAGAAAATTTATTTTTCGAGTGTACGAGCAAACTTTTACGTTGGGGAGAATGCCAGGTGAGGGTTTGAAAAAATCGAGTTTTTTTTTTTTTTCTTGCTGTATGTACTTTCAAAATGTGCGTACAAAAATGGTTTTAACATTTACAAAAAATGAGAGAGATACAGCGTTTTTTTTTTGACACGTTACAGATAAATTGATCTTCCAACTTCCACCAACATTTTATGAAATACCGTAAACCGGTATCAAAAGTAAATTGGTATCGAAACGATGTAAAATTCGTAACGATGAAAAATATAGGATACTGATACTAGCGAATATAAACGCATTCAGCTCGAGCCACGGAATTACATAACGGAAACTAATAAAGGTAGAAGCGTGTTGTGGGTTGGTGGAGATTCGCAGGGTCTCGGAGTACGGTATACACGGTATATCGTGGTATATATCGGTTGGTACTCTTTTGTAAAATGGCCATACACGTAATCCACTGTGTACATTGTACATGGGAATTCACCGACCAAAATATACTACGCGTTCCGAGCTGGTTACCAACACTGTCTCTATACACACCAACGTCAACCACGTAGATACAGAAGTGCACCGGCGGGCTTTGGGGCAAGAGATTGGCCGAAATTTCTGGTCCAGCGAGCCGGAAGCGATTTCTCGCTCTCTACATTGTCCAACCTTTTCGCACAACGGCACGAAATCAGCGTGAAAATGACCTGCGACGCTTCTCGCGTGCCCTCATTTCCTGTATATCACGGTTTTAACCGTGTAACATATAAGCACTGCAATTTTACGATAATACACAAATAGTACATATATGGACGCGCACCTACACACGTTCGAGGTTTTCTTTGTACAAACCTCCAGGATAACGTTGCCAATTTCAGGCTACATTTTTCACGGAATAAAATACCACAAATTTCCACTGAATTGGCTGCGATTGGACGAGCCAATAGTAGGATGGGTGACCGCTCAGCTAAAAAATTGACCAATTACGAAACGCCTTGCAGTTTTATCGCCAGTGCGATGGTGAACACCCAAACTTCATGAAAACTTCCGTATCAACGGAGGTTTTTCACAGTTTCCCGGTGCCCTCTTGGAATACGAAACGACGATAAAATGTCAGATCATTCGTAGTGATTACAATCCTATCAAGTGGAGGAAAATTATTTAAAAATACATCTACTATAGAACCGGCTGTCGAAAACTGAGCCAATAATCGGATGGGTAACCAATTAGCCACGAATTGACCAATTACTGAACGCCTTGCAGTTTTATTGCCAGTACGATGGTAAAAACCGAAACCGAGTGAGACTTCCTTATCACGGAGGTTTTCCACAGTTTCCCTGGGCCCTCTTGTAAATATGGAATAATTCGGAAGATCGCGAAAATTAGCGAATGAAAAATAGTTTAAAGAATAGGAATACATGAAGCAAAAAGGAATAAGCATTATATTTAAAAAATCTATGAGTATTATATATCATTTGTTTATATATAAAACTGTAATTGAAATTGTGCTTAACTACAAAAACTCCTAGTCCTTTCCATCGATCAACGAATGGGTTATTTCCAAAATGGTAAGGTCATAAAACAGTAAGGTCTCGGCGTCTTTCTGGACGTTCTTTCACGATCACGTGGGTGTCTTAATGGGGAACAGTCTCGCAAGCGCACGTTGGTGCCGGGCCACGATTTCTCATGGGGAAAGTGTTCTTTGGCACGCTCTTCACGTCGAAAGCAACCAAGGGAAGCATATATATACATTTGTATATATGTATATATATGTGAGAGGGTGCCCTTAGGTTTGCCCTCCGGGTGTGGAGGTTTCTCGCCGCGCTGTAATTACGCGGAAGGGCGATGTAATTACGGTCGAAGATCGTTATATATATATATATATATATATATATATTTCGATCCTTTACCTCGAGTATACTGTTACTAATGCGACCCTCGATTCCGATAATACATATGTATGGTTTCGAAGCCTGTGCATATCGGTGTGGTTGTCAATGATCCTTAGTCGAAATGGCATTGATCCTACTACTTGAATACGATCGTTCGCCTCTGCGTCATGTATACCTACGTCTGACGTATGTCGTAACACGTGTCGTGACGTTGCGATACTTCCGGAATACCGCGATATCGACGATTTAAATTAATTATAAATTAATTATATTTAATTAATTAAATTATATTAAATTAAATATATTTATATTAAATTATATTAAATTAAATATATTTATATTAAATTATATTAAATTAAATATATTTATATTAAATCATTTATAAACAAGAGTAAATTTTTTATTCAATTTTAGTGGGATCCGGGAATCAGCCTTGATGACATTGGCATCTGAATTGACAGGGTTGACTTTAAGGATTTGACTTTCTACTTGAAACCACTGAATCAGCTCCGAATATCAGTCCACACATCGGACTCGACTTCATACTCGATTAAAGATCCCAATACACCCGCTCGCTTCGACGCCAATAATTTGCGGCGCAATTACCTGTAGCCCGGCCGAGAATTATCCGACGGCCAATCTACCGTGTTTGGCCGTTGGACTTTCGGTGAAAAAAAAGCAAAAGGGTCTTCCGGGATGACTCGGGAATTGATGGGAAATCAGCAGTGTCGCTTGGAAATACGTTCTTTCGCTCCACTGGTCTCAATGACACGAGATGGAGGATTGGTGCGGCAAAATCGAAAATGTTGGACGTTCTGACGGAAGCGATGTCATTGGGGTTAAAAGGGTTGGGGATTCGGAGGGGAAGCTGTTTGAGCAGGAACTCGCTTGAACTTGAAAGGTCAAGTTCAAGGTCAAGTTCACTCGTTCAAGGTCAAGCAGCGGTCAAGCAGCAGCAGCATCGAAAATAGCGGAGGTTCGTATAAACACGATCAAATTGGGGATAAAAGGATTGGCAATTCAAAGGGGGAAACTTTTTGAGCGTGACCTTGCCTGACCTTGAAAAGTCGAGTTTGATGTTTCAAGGTCACGCAGAGGTCAAGCAGCAACGGCATCGAAAATGACGGAGGTTAGGATATACGCGATGAAATTTTGGAGGAAAGGTTCGGTGCTTCAAAGTGAAAGCTCTTTGAGCAGGACCTTGCTCGACCTTGAAAGGTCAAGTTTACTCGTTCAAGGTCAAGCAGGGGTCAAGCAACGTTCGTGCTCGAAAAAAAAATGACGAAAGCTTTACCGGTCGCGCGTCCTTGAACCTCAAGGTCGTGGACTTGAATACCGAGTGATAAACACGTGACCCCTTGGGGTCATCGATGACGGGGAACTCGTAGCTCCGGGTGTCTTCGTGCCTAATCGATCCATCGGTTTTCCATCTGAAGGGCGCACTTGGCTTCCCGTAGCGACGCTTGCACGATCCGAAGATTATCCTCGCGAGGTCGTTCTTGCTTAGATCGTAAGAGCCTGGACCTTATCAGTCAACGGAGACTTTCATCATTGAAATTTTATTTCACCAAAAAAAAAACGAAAAAAAAACGAAATGTCTTTAGGAACTTGGTCCCGAATCTGCAGTTGATTCGACGAAACGAGAACTCCAAGAACCAAAAGGGATCAACATTTTCGAGCAAGGATAACACTTCACTTCCCGAACGTCGTAAGTCCCAGGGCCTGGTATTTCGCTCGATTTTTCGGTCTCAAATCGCTTCAAAAACATATATCAACTTTACCAAACCCAGAAGTAACATCAGCAATAACGTTGATGACGAACATTCGTTTATTTGTAAAAAAAAACGATTTTTTCGAATAAATGAACGAATGAATGAGAATAATTAATAAATGATGTTCGTTCGATCGTACCTTAGCGGAGTAACCGAAAGGTGGTGGTTCGATAACGGACTTGTCGCAGGCACAGAAATCCTTGTCAAATGAACCTTTCGGAGGATCGTAGTAATTCGGGGCGGGATAATTCTGGGTTTTTTTGTTTTTATTAATATTTTACAGAGAAACAAAATGTTTAATATTTTTAATAATTATCATTAATTTCATTTTGATAATTGATGAAATGATTATTATTAATGTTATATTGTACATATAATAATGAATGATAATAATAATTCGTTATTATTATTATTTATTAAATTAATTATTGAATTTAATAATTTTCTAATGAGTTAATGACAAAGTTCTTCATATTTGGGGCACGAAATAAAATTTCGAAAAATGGGCGAATTTTTGGTACCGACCATTTTTTAATTTGATTTCATTATTTAACATTTAATACTTAATCGAGATGGACTGGATACCTCTCGAAGCTTTTGTGCCCAAAGTTTGTCGAGGTATCTGTATTGTTTCGAGGTGGCCCTTTTAATCGATCGAACGATTTCGTTTCTCAAGTTGGAACAATTGGGCGATTTATCCAAGTCGTATGCACCAGGCCCAGGAGTCGGGTCGATCGTTTTGTCAAGCCTTCCAGACATGAAGCTCCAGAAATTCCCCTTGTACCTCGAGGTGACCGCGTTGGAGTCCTTTACGCACGAAACGACGGTAATAGGAGCGAATCAAGGGTGTGTGATCGATTTTCAAGGATGTCGAAGGTTTTTATAAAAAATTGAAGTTTCCTTGCCCCGACGGGAATATAGCAGAAATCGTTCGATTTGACCATAGGGGGTGGATTCTTGATGAGAATTCCGCGGTCGTCTACGCGGTAGCCATTAATTTCGTTTCTCGATGGAATCGACGGATTAACATTGGCCATCAATGATCGGGGCGGAGGACCCAGACAAAGCTGCGATTGTAATATAATTACTTCGACATTCGATTTCAGAGAAATGGGAAAAAAACTTTTTTCTCGAGACTTATCTCAAGAATTGTGCAGATAAAGAGAGTGAAAGGGAAAATTTTTAATGAAAATGTAAATCGGAGGAAAAAAATCGTTTTGTCGAATCAGATTAATTGAGAAGCGATTAGCTTCTTAATTAGATTAGATTAATGAGAAGAACGAGAAGAATTATTTAATTAATTGGATTAGGTTAATGAGAATAATTGATTTCCAGTTTTTTTTACGTTCCCTGCTGGACCTCGCCAAGTGCCAGGATGCGATCGAAGCTTGGGTTTTGTGATCTTGAAGAGATCGTCGGATAAGTGGTAAGAAGTTGGACCGGGGCCCCCGTAGAACTTCGGCTTGAATCGCACATCAGTGAAGTCGATGCTCACTCCGCCCTAGAATTTTTTTCTCATCGTTGGAGTGTTATGAAATTTAATTTTTCAATTTTTATGGTTTATCATCGGTCGGTAGTCACTTATCGGCAGTCGGTAAGTTGTTACCGGCAGTCGGTAAGCTATTACTGGCAGTCATTACGTGTATACCACCGATCGGTAAGTAATTTCCTACCGTTGGTACGTTGTTACCATCGATCGGTGAGTCATTACCGTCGATCGGTAAGTCATTATCGTCGATCGGTAAGTCATTACCGTCGATTGGTAAGTCATTACCGTCGATCGGTAAGTCATTACCGTCGATCGGTGAGCAACGCGACCTTACTTGACCATACCATCAACATCCCGCATCATAGCCAAAACTACTTACCATTATTATTATTGTTCACAACCGTTCTTATACAATTACATTTCGTATCTTTACAAATAAAACCGTAAAAAATAATCGTTTGATTTCGTAGTTCCACCCTGCCGAAGGAATTTCGAAAAACTTGTAAAAATAATATAATAGAAAATTAATGATTATCTGCATTGAGCGCAGAATTAAAAATGTACTTTCTGGGACGTGACGTTTCGGTTCTTTGGGATCGTAACTTCCGGGTCCAGGAAGATCGTGCGCTTCGATCGACTTTCGAAAAGTCATTCTCTGTGCACCGCTCAGAAAGGGATACGTATTTTCTGTTAATGGAATTTTCCGTATGACGAAATTGAACTTTTGAGTTTCACTAAGTCAGGAATTGAGTATTTATGGATAAACTCACGGAGATCTCTCGGTGGCTTCGACGACTCGTAGACGTCGTAACTTCCCGGTCCTACGAGCGGGGGTGTCGGCCTGACTAATTTACCGAATCGTGCACTTCTATCGTAAGCCATTGTACTTTCAATGCTTCGTAAATGATTATGAGAATAAAATTTGTTGTTGTCACATTTATTATGAAATATACAAATAATAATAATGACGTCAGCAAAATATAAAATAATATTGAGCGAAGGATCAGAGCGTTAAAGGTTATTCGACAACTAAATCTTGTGAAAACGCCATTAGCATCCCAAAAAAAGACAACTGCTCATACGCCCATTTTCTGCCAGCGATATTCAATTATATATTTTTTTATTTGTTTCCACATTTTTGATCGGCTACGAAATAAGTAAAGAATACGTGATAAAGTTCCTTTATCGATAGATAACACTTAATACCGTAATCCTTACCTTCATTGAACGACGGTCGGTAATAATGCTGTTTATAATATACCGATGATCGGCTTTCAAGGAATCTTCTTTACCAACTAAAGATAAGATAAATCCCCATCAATAAAAATCTAATTAATTCAAATAATTACGGTATTGCTGGATAAAAAAAAATACGCCGAAGTTTCTTTTTACTGCAACGAAAAAATGTTTAATGACACGCCATTACAACAATTACAATAGGCTCGATACAAAACGTTGAACTTGCGCATTTCGAACGGCGACTGATTATTTAACAGAGAATTCGCGAATTCAATAATTTAGGACTACATGACACGAGCAAAAACTTTAAAAAAAAAAACGAACTATACTAAGAATAAACGATAAAATGTAATTCTATAATCGTGCGTGTCGATCCAGTGTTGCCGCTGAGATCATTCAAGAACATCCCAACCGTTGCAGATTTCAAGTAAAAAAAAAAACGAACGTAAAACATGCAACGTACGATAAACATTATTTACATTTAAGAAAAAGAACGAGAGAGTCGACGAGATTTCGCTGTTCCTCGTCGACCATAAATCGGCAAAAAAAATCCAAGAGAACGATGTTTGTACGACGTTTTCACTTCCAAGTTCAATAATTTGCACCGTTTCGATCTCTGTGTAATTGCCACGAATATACGTTTTTTTTTTTTTTTTTTTTTTTTTTTTTTTTTTTTTTTTTTTTTTTTTTTTTTTTTTTTTTTTTTTTTATCTTTTCTTTTTTTATTTTTTTTTTTTTTTT